>VWZW01002518.1:801827-816953 GCA_013397115.1 Edolisoma coerulescens | reverse complement strand
CCCCTCCCCTTCTCCTTTTCCCTTTTTCCCTTTGGTGAGGCCCCAGACGGCCATCCTCCAGACGATACCACTCCCACCTTCTGCCTCTTCACCGCTGTCCCCTACACGTACCTGCTGGTAGGGGCTGTAGGCTGCGGCGATGTAGGGCTGGGGAGGACCGTAGACTTGGTACATAACATCCAAACAGCTCATGGCTGGCCGCGGCCGAGAAGTAATTTTTTTCTCATCAACTCGTGTTCTGCAAAGTGGAGTAATGCTTCGCGGGAGGGAGGTTCCCGGGGGTTAAGAGGCACCACGCACTGGTGGGAGGAGTGAGGGGGGATGAGGCCGCGCTGGGCTATGCTGACACCCCCTCCCTGCCTTCTTTCCTTGCCTTCCACCCTTCCTATAGTGTGGCTCCCTCCCGCAAATACGCCAGGACTGGAGGGGTTCCCCGGCCGCCGGGGAAATTTCAACCCCGGGCCCGGCGGGTGGCGGAGGCGGAGGGAGCAGGGAGACCCCCCTTCCCCAGCCGGGACTGCCCGGGAGCAGCGGGGCGGGAGGCGCGCAGGGAGCTCCGGCCACGCACGGACCGGCAGGCGGCTGCCGGGCGCGGGGGGAACCGGGGGTCGGCGAGGGATGGGGGCTTACCCAGCGAGTGAACCCATCTCCCGAGGTTTTTATTTATTTATTTCATTACATTCCAAGTGCCTCCTGTGCCGGGTGCTGCCCCGCTGCCCCCGGGGAGGATGCCCCGGCCGCCCCCCACATCGTCGGCCCCCGCTCCTGGCCGGGGCGAAGTGGAGCTCCGGGAAAGGCAGGGATTTGGGTGACCCCCTCCATATCCCACCAAGTCCGGCGTCCGCCGGAAAATGCCACCACCAAAGCCACAGGAGTTGAGAGATCTGATAAACCGAAGGAGGAAAAACCAGTTGCTCCCGCGGAGGAATCTCCCCAGAAACTCTTGAATCATTACAAATCCCGGGATCGGCGATGCTTTTGCATTTAATAGAAACTAAAACTACGCCGAGGGCAAAGTCACGTCAAAACAACAAATTATCGTGAAGGTAAACTGGATTTACTCCCTGGCTTTCTGCTGAGTACAACACGCAAAGTTGTAAATAGGTGAATGTATCTTCACTGCTCATTTTAAAGGAGTTGCATAGGAGGCAAATTATTTTTTAACAGAGATGTAAGTTCTCATTTCAATATCAACTCTTTGAAATGTTCAGCTTCATGGTGCGGGTCACAACTACTGTGAGAAGAGACCTATCTTGTTTTGTTTTAAGCACCTGTAATAAAGCAGAAAAAATACAGAAAATACAACAGAAAGAATATTACTCAGTTTTCAAATGCTGATTGGTTAAAAAAGTATTGGGAAAAATTTGAAAAGAATGAACACTTTGAATCTTGAAGACATGGATATATTTAAACTAATTTTAGCAGAAAAACCTCATATTTAAAACTAAGCATTGACTCTATTTTGTTTTCTCCAAAATGCATTTTTTTTATTCCAAGTGCTAGAAATTGTTTTGAATACCTGTTGTTCACCAAAATCTTATTTCAGTGCCTGATGAACATGCTTCAGTGTTTTCTGCACCATGTGCAAGGTTTAAAATTCACATTTAAACAATTTTTTTTCTCCCTATTCTAGTTTGGGAAATTTGCTTTTCATACTGCAATGCAGCCTGAAACACCGTGGCTGTGGGTTCTGCCTCAGCATTGCTCCTTCCCCCATCAGAGCCAATTGGTGGTCAAGAAAATGAGGGGATGACCTCTGGGTATTAGGCTTTAAAATAAGAAATGTATCTTATACTCTATAATTTTATTTCTCCTGAACAGTAAGCAAATAGTCACAGTAGTGGGAAGGACCCACTCAGTGGCTGGTGTCCAAATTAAAGCAGTCAGCTAAAGAACAGCCCTTCGCTCCTCACGGTGAAAGACTGAGGGATCTTACTTGGGACAACGGGATCTCACTTCTCCTCTGTGTCCCTGCTTATGAGGGGTAGGGAGCTTTCCCAGCACACACACAGATCTGTGCCTGTTTCAAAGGTATTAGTATGCTGGGCAAGGTACCAAAAAAGCCCATTTCTTAGAGGGTAAGTCCAATGAACACCTGCTCCAAAGACAAAGCATGCCTTCCTGCTCTTCAGACCAGCCCTTCAGCAGGACTCTGTGCCACAGCAAAGGCAGGACCTGACACTTGCCAAGGCTGAACATTCACTTCTTGTGTAGAAAAACCCAAAGTGTAACAGCAACGTGTGTGACTGGGTGCTGCAATGTAGCAGATGGTCTGGCTTGTGCACCCTGGAGAATCTCTCCTTGAGGGCTGAATTTAGGGGTTTTACCTCACACTCAAGTATATATTAGGCAAATTGGGTCTGATGTGGCTTCGTATGAACTCAGTCTCCTTCATAGACAGTTATTCAGCTGTAAAACTGAGCAGTGTAAGACACAAGCAGACTTCAGTGTCTTAACGCAGAGCAATACAAACATTCCTGCAAAAATGCTCGCAGTGTTTTGCCTCTTTGGTGCATCTGTGAAATTAGTCCCGGTATAGGAAATTATCCTGGAAACCAAGGGTCAGAAACTATATTCACTAATGATCTCACGGTGTATTTACAGTTATACAAAAACAGTTTTCCTCGGTCTTAACTAAAGAATTTTAGGTGGGTTGAGTCACATAAGGAACTACAAAAACTTGGAAAGAAACAGCTGAGTTACCTCATAAAAAAAATTATGACAGCAGTAAAAAAGCACAATTTTAGGAAGGACATGGGTTAAGAACTGGCTGTGTAGCATTACAGCACTGGTGTGGGCCTACTCCTAAGCCATACACTGGTAAGTACTTCACAGCAGTAATATGAAAAGAAAATCTTGTTAGGAATAAAGAATGATAGGTTCTGATAAACAGCAAGATGCAGAAAGTTACAACTTGCCTCAGAAAACATTCCTCTAAAGCAAGTCAGTGTTACTTTCTAACTAATCTGGAACTTTTTACAAAACAAGAATTGGGTGCTACTGCGAATGGCTCGCCAGACAAGCAAACAGGTCATCAAACAAAATGTCAACATTCAGAAAGACTGGGACAAAAATGTGGTAGCACCGACCACATTTGTTTCTCACCTTTCCTGGAAATCCTACATCCAGTGCTAGCCTGCCAGCTCCCAGTGTGTGAAGGTTTGAGCACTGAGTATCGTGTTCAATTAAAGGATTAAGTATTTATCATCCACCAGAAGGGACCTATCTGGTTTTTCAATCATACCACATATATCATTATTGCTGTTCATAATATACTTCTTTAGAAGCTCAGGGAGACTTTCACTGTAAGGCATGCTCTTCCAAATAGATACCATGAGGTGGGTGAGGAATTCAGTCCTCGCTGCACCAGTTTGCCACTCTGCTTAGCAGCCTGTGGTGTTTCTCACTTCCAGCTTGAGTTGGGTTGGCTTCGGCTTCCAGCTGTTGGTTCATGTAATGACTTACTTCACCTATCTAAACAGTCCTTTTGTATGTAATATTTTCTCATATGAAATTGATTTTATTCCACATAATAATTTTTTTCTGCCAAAATAGATGGAGCTCCTTAACTTTCTACTGCAACTCCTCTAATAGTTTTTGTACCATTTATTTGCAACCTATGCAATTTTTCAACATTGTTTTAAAAATATTGAGGCAAGAATTTGTTATTATTCTAACATTTCTCTTGCTGAAGGTGTACACAAAGTAAAATACCTTCTTAGCAACTGATGCTTATGGCTGTTGGGTTTTTTTGCCATAATACAATTTTAAAGATGTCATACTGATGTGCTCTGTCACTGTGATGACCACAGTATTTTCAGTTTTGATACTACACGTATATAAAAAACATGGACTGCTTGGTGGTGAGGAGCTGATGGTACTGGGAAGTTTCCGGAACCTCTTCTAAACTCTTACATATCTGAGATTGCAAATAACTAGGCTGAAAACTGTGGTGATCCCATGTGAGCCTATGACACCTGCTCACAACGCCTTGTACAGTCATCCTTTCTAAGACCTTTTCCATCACTTGTCTTCCTTGGTCCTAGGTGTGCAACTCTTCAAACAGCTCCATTCATGTGCTGTTTGTTCTTGAGAATGCCAAGAGACTGAGCAATGGACTCACCTATTGCCAAATGTTCCAATTCTCACTTTACTCACCAGTCTTCTTGTTACTATTCTACCTCCTAAATTTATTGGTGTGATTTTATATGAACTTTCAAGTTACTGATGATCATCTTGAACAGTCCACAAACTAACTAATACAAATATTCTTATACATTGTTAAGGTACTATACCCCTATGTGGCAGTAGTCATATTCCTAAATACTAAAGATTGTGTGTTGACTCATTTCTTGCAATTCTTGTCTATTTGCTGTGTGTATCACTTATATTGTGCAGTGCCTCCTCTTTGAGGTGATAAATTCAATTTCACTAGTCTTCCTATTTCTGCTCTCCTCTTTACTTTCTAAATCTCTAATGCCTCAATCTGCCTGTAGGACTCAGCACATACCTAACTTCTAGCTGAATGCACTACTTGTGGGTTTACATGGGTCAAATTTGGTTGAAATGAATTAAAATAGATAATGCTGTTCCTCTTTCTTATCTTGTCAGTCTTTGTGCTCCACATCCCTAAAAGCTTTTTGTTTTTTAGGGCTTGGCAACTGTTACCATGGTGTTTTCAGGGATGTTTTTGAGGTCCAGCCTCTGGGTCTGTATTAATACAGAAGACTTCAGGCTCAAGAGCTGCTGGCTTGGTAGTTTTTGTGGGCACTGAATTAACTGACATTAAAGATAAAAGTCAGCATTATAAATACAGTAAAACACGAAGTAAAAGTCAGGGGACACATGTCACTGACTTCATTGTCTCATTCACTGTCTTGAAGAACCTGGTTTTATTCTGCTTTTCAGCCTCAGAGAACTTGTATAGTTAATTTTGATCTTCCTTTGAAGGTGTGATATTTTTCCCCCCTTTTCCTTTTCTCCCCTACACCTCAAAGAATTAACTGTTAGCTGCTAATTAATCACATGTACGGATACTATTTAGTGTGCATTTGTACATGTGACAGCACGTCTGCTCCAGTGACATGCTCTGCAACAGCTGGAATGTACATGGTGATTTTTACTCCATGATGTATTTCCAGGGGAGCTGCAGCCCAGCTCAGGGTGCAGCATCTGGCGTGTGTCACTCACCCGTCCTGCCCAACCCTGACGGGCCAGAAGCATCACCTGTCTCTCCTCTACTGATGGCGGCAGATGAAGAGACCATTATGCAGGGCTGGAAGGGAAATCCAGAGCTGTCATGAGGGAATATGTTCACACGCGTGAGAACACACGGAATGCATTGAATTTAGGGCTTGATTTTGAAATAGGAAAGTTCACGGAAGTTTTTTCCCAAGTCGGCATAGGAACAGAGTTGGTTTTGCCCTCAGAGGCAGATGCATCAGCTCTTCTGATGCAGGTATTTTGGCACATTCAGATCTGAGCTGAATGACTGTGCGCCTCTTTCTCCCTCTCAGCAGTGAGCTATCAGAAAGCTGAATCTGGCTTGTTCTGAGATTCATTCACCCAGACACACATTTTTTTGTATTTGTATATAATATCTACAATATATATTTTTTCTGTGCTCAAGGAAGAAAGACCATTTCAGCGAAAATTTTCCCTAACAATCACCTCCATGCACAAAATAGGGGGGGTTTATGTTTTATTTTACTTTTTTTTTTTTTAATTGCTATCATGTAAAAGTAGAAAAAGGCTGTGTCACTCTTTTGAAGTTTCTCAAGCACCAGCCCTATTAATACAGGCACTAAACTCCTGATGTAATTCCTCTGCAATGTCCAGTATCAGTGATTTTGATTGCACAGTCATACCTTCGCCCGCTTTGTTTTGAAGAAGAAAATGGTTTTATACGAAGGCTTTAATTCCTGTGAATGCTTTCATTTTGGAAGCATCTTTCTTTCCACTCTTTCAGGTAATATTTCAGACAGAGGGAGGTAGGTGGCAGAGGAAGACTGCAGCTTGAGAGTGTAAGTGGCTCGATGCAAGGAAACAACAAGGAAATCAGGTTTTCAGTAGAGCACAAACAGGTAAGGTATATGGTTTTTAATGTCTCTACAGACTTTAGTATACTGCCAACAATATGAAGCTGGGATGAGGAAAAGAAAGGCTCTCATTTGCTTCCCTGATTAAGTCTTCCTCAACTTTAATTGCTCAGAGTGGGCAATATTATATCATACCAGAGGGGCTCACGGAGTCACTTCTGTTTTATTCAGTGTGTATTTGGCTAAGCTTTGAGACAATGCCACTGGAAAACGGTAACAGAGTATATTTTAAACAACAAAATTGCAAAATAAAGTAAAAAGAAAATTCATAGCAAAATACTGGAGGTGGAGCCATGCTACAGGGAATTGTGTTTTCATTGCCTGGAATTGCCCCAAATATTGTAGCTCCTGGGTTAAGTGTAACTAGGGGTGATTTCAGGGCCTGGAAAATATCCTGCCTTTATGAAACTGAATAGAGCCTACATTTACTTTTTTGTTTTTATGGTTATATTCAATAGAGAACTTAGCCCTCACATCTGCAAAATCCAACTCCATCTTCAGAAATGAGGTTGGAAAAACAAAGAAGAAGGAGAGAGGAAGACAATAAGAAAAGAATGAAGGAACGTACTGGCACTACAGGAATGCACTGTGTGAGGGAGAAGGGGACAAAAGAAAATGTAATTTGATTTTCAAAATATATGTTGCAGTCCACTGAAAAACAATGTATACATAGTCATATTGTAGCCCAGATGGGAACTCTGACTTAGATTCACATTGGTATCTGTGTAGATTTACCTCTTTTAATCTGGAAGGATAAGAAATAAGTATGCAGATGATTTATTTGTAATAAATAACAACACTCCAGACTCTATTGAGAACATGTAGTTTGTGCCCATGCCCTTGCTTGTACACAAAATTATCAGAATAAGGATGAATGAAATGAAGTCCTATGCAGCAAGCACACCTTCAAAGGCAAATAATAACATTGATATCGGGGCTCATGTGCTGAGATCTTCATGTAGAATGGTTGTACTTTTTAAAGAAGAATCTCTTCTCATGCTGAGGTGGGCACTTCCCTGAACTGCAAAGAGTTTCACATATACCTATGAATCAGTCAGTGAGCTGGCACAGGAGGTAAGAGTCTCCTGTGAGGCTCTTAGAGAAAGTAAGCCATTCTCATACCTCTGCTGAAGAAGGCTTGTGTGCATTAAAGAATTTCTTGGAGATGCTATTCTAACACATCAGGTTTTTGAAATGCAGGTCCAGTTTTTATATCAAGGTAATGGAATGCAATTTTCATTTCAGAAAGATAACCCAATTGTGGAAAATGTTAAAAATTACCTTTCAACTTTTGTTGAGGTTCTGTATATAGCTGGTAAGAGCCAAGCACATAGGTTGGTGCATGCTTGGACTTGCTGCATCACAAGAAATGAATAGGCAGGATTTCATTTAGGCTCAAAATTTGGCATAATTTTTGAATGATATTTTTCAGAAATTGATACGAACAGTTCTCTGGTCAGATGGGAGGATGGTTTATTGTAAAGGAGAGTAAGAAAGCTGAAGAGCTGGCCAAATGCAGAGTGTGACAGGAAGGCAGCTCAAAGCTATTTCCATGTCCCTGTCTGTTGAAATAATACAACTGCTGCATTAAACAAACTTGCTCGCCCACCATTAACGCACCATTAACACGTCAATTTTTGTTATACTGTGTATTGCTGATCACAGGGACAATTTTACCAGTCTGTGTGTCTCTTGTCCTGATTTGCTCGTTACTTCCAGCCTGGAAATAGGCTGGGATTTGGCTCTACTGGTTTTGCTGTGCAGGGATGCTGCTGCCTTCGAGAGCCCTTGTGCACTTTCCTGGGGCAGGCAGGTAGTTGCTTGTGAGGCAGCTAAAGCAGGGGCTGAGGGTGATTTCCAGGGAAATCAGAAACACTCAAGAAAAAGCTGTTGGGGAAAGCCTGCCACCAGCTCCATGCTCCGGAGAAAGATCAGAATACTCGGGAACGCCTCAGAGCTCTTTTCTCTCTCACATGCTGTGTGCTTTGTCCCAGCCTCCTGCATGCCCAAGGACAGAAGCTTGTCTTTCAGCGTGTCGCTGCAGCCGGCATGTGCCAAACCCTATTTCAGCCTCTCGCCTTCCAACACCAAGCAAACTCCACAGTCCTCACATTCCTGCCGCATGGGACACCCCGCTCCTGCCTCTTCCCATGTGGGCACAGCGTGCTGCCATGCTCCAGGGGAAACCACACACCAATTATTGGGTGCTGTGCTCTTTCCCAGGTGACTGCGTTCTCATGGGGGAGGACAACTTTTATTATTCAGCTAAACACTCCAGGTGCCACGCTCCAATGACCTGTAAGTGCAGTTACACTGTTTGAAACCAGTGTCATATGATGTCACATAACCTATTTGCTCCTATATTCTCTCTTGCCCTGCATTCTGCATGTGCAGAATTATGGCTACACTGCTTCTCTTCTGCTTGCAGATGGGTTGGGGGGTGTGTCCTGCTCTTCACTGGAGCTTCAGAGGTTGGTTGCCCGTTCTCTCTCATGTTACTTTTGTGCATTGCCCTGGCACAGTGTCAAAAGTGAGTTGCCCCATAGAAATAGGGTCCGTCATAGGGTTAAGTGTTCTCCAGTTTTCCCTGCTCAGGGATCCTTCCACCAGGATCCTAAAAGCAACTGCCTTGTGGCACCCTTCTGTATGCTTCTCTTACGTGAGGAAAGCAAGATGACTCCTACTCCATGAATTGTATGTGTTAATCTCTTAAATCAGTAATGCTGCCTCACAGCTTTTGCATAGATGAGAGAAAGCTGGCACAAGGGTAAAATGAGTTTTCCAAAGGGTGTACAGGGTGTCCTGACACTGCATGTTTTCATCCAAGTAGTTATATGTGCTTTAGCCAGAACTATGTTTTCTTCTGCATCTCAGAGAGCACATGCTAATGTAGTGATTTCACACATACATGAAACACTAAGCAGAAAAAATTACTCTACCATCCTCACTGACTTAGTAAAAAGGCAATTATCTCTATGCCAAAACATTTGTTTCTTCAACTATGTTCTTCTATACTCACCACTTGTCCTAAAATGCAAATAGGTTACAAGTTTCTTTATCAACACAAAGAGTCAATGCTTTTGCTTTTAAGAAAGAATAAAAAACATTTAAAGTATCAGTGAAAATATGCCCAAACTACATGCAGTGTCTTTCACTGAAGAGTTCCAAATGTTTTGGAAGTTGTACTTTATGTGTCTGCTAGGTTATTCCTACCAAGATTATTTACCCATTTAATATCTACCTACCTACCTACTAGCCTACTATACATATTTCTCACAATTATCAAATACCTAAGCAGAGACAATTTGAGAGGGATATCATAGAAAGAGAACACTGAGCAACTAATATCTATTAGCCAAACCTTCAGATCTAAGAGATATGATGGGGGAACTTCTAAACCAAGGACTGGAAAGAGCACTTTGTCTTTTGCGGGGGTTGGGTAGCCTGAAAGCTAATATGCAGCAGTTTCATCAACAAAATTCACCTCCAGTCTCCTTGAGGGACTCATAATGTTTCCAGGTTGCTGTTGTCTTTTGTAGAAACACTTGATCATAACCCAAACCATTAATTTCCCACAGCCTTACTGAGCTAATACTTTTCTCTCATTTTTTAAAAATTCATTTTCAAGAAGGACTGGAGATCTACCTGTACTGGGAAGTTTTGGAACACCTTTAAAAATCCCTATCACATGTTAATTACTATAAGCACTACAATTGATCACCATTGAGTTCTGTTGTGTTTGATAGTTTTGAAAGGGCTTTCCCTGATGCTGTTGCTTTCTAGTGATGATCCTTCTGTCATATGGGGGAACTTTCAGCGTATGCCTCCCTTCTCTGCCAGAGCCCTTTTTGCTGGAGCCAGCTGGAGATCCCAGTGTGGTTCCTCCAGTTTCTGTGGTGAGCCTTCACTGTGTATGTGCCTTCAGCAGGTGGCCACTTCTGCAGGTCGAGTTTGGATTTGGACATTTTCCTAGGAAGCTGCACCCTCATCTCAGCCCTGCATAAGCAGCATTCCTGGTGTGGATGGCCAGCTGGCTGTTACAACCTTTTTTCACACCATGCTATGTAAAACTACACAGGGCAGGTCTTGTTGATGTGTGAAAAATGCTTCTAACAGCCTGCTCCCATGTGCACTGAGGTTTCCAGCTTCACAGACTCTCTGACCCCACTGAGCAACAGTGCTGGAAACAAGGAAATGGTTTGCTATAGGCAGGGAAGGGAGAAGAAAATGAGTGCAGGAATAGGTTTGGTTTTCAGAAGAACAGAAGTTTCCAGAAGCATGCTGATTGAGGGTTGGCACTGTGGGCCAACATCAAGTGCAGTAAGAACGAGCCTGAAGAAACACTTGCTATCTACCCAGCTCTTTTAAAAGACTGTTTTACTGATTAATTTACATGCATTGACTATTTCCACTGATCAGCTTGCATACAATACATGTACATTGGCTTTTCTGGGTAAATGGGGCTTGGGACTGCTCAGAATGGCACACTACTGGTTTATCAGTCACATGGGATGTCATGCCAGGTAAATATATTCTGACATGCTGTCACAAATGGACAGTTCATTGTGAAGGAGGCAGTAAAAGTGGTTAAAAAGTGCATGCATGTTCATGTATGCAAATATATATGCACACATGTGTATATAAACATTACAGATAGACAGATAGATAGATAGATAGATAGACATACACACAAATATTCTTCTTCCTTCTCTGACAGCCATAATGAAAGTCTGAAGATGAAGATTTTCAGAAACCAAGAAATTATTCACTAAAAACTGTGAAAGGGATGCTTTTCTTAAAAAACTGTAAAACATAATATTCAGCTGAAGAATTGCCTCAACCTGCGTGTGGCCAGGCCAATAATTGATGCTTCTCTGAAACCAGAAGATGCCAGAAGCTGGCCTTTCTTTCTGTCCTAGAGGTCATGGAAAGTAATTGTTCCTAGAGGTCATGGAAAGTAATTGTTCCCAGAAAGCCTCTGCAAGGGAACACTTCCAATCCCCTCAGACTGCAGCTGCTCCTGCACCACTTACAGCTGGATGATTTGAGACATTGGCCAAAACCTGTGTGGAAAAACCCCAAAGCACTGCTCATGATCATGTGGCAATGTCTTGGGAAGTGTAACGATGGCACATACTTTGGAGGAAACCTAGTCACTGTCTGTTTTCTACAAATCAAATCAGATGTCCATGCCATGACATGGACAAAAAAATCTAATTTTTTGTTATTACAAAATCCAAGGCAACTGGGACTGGGAATATTTGCATCTGTTCATGAGTATTCTGGAGTTTAAAATGTCATTAATCTGTCTTGATAAATTTTTGTTTCTTTTTCCTTAGTTTTTGCTTACCTCTAGAGCAGGTTGGAATGCTCCAGTTTTTTTCCTGGGCCAAATTTTTGAACTGAAAATACTGAGCAAATATGGAAATATTGTGGAAAAAATATTCCTTTCTCATTTTGCTTCAGGAAAACTCTTTCACCGGTCAGCCTCACCTAGAAGAGTACATCTGTTAGTGTGTGAAATTCTTGGAAATAAACTCTCAGTGCATATGGCACAACCTTAATCTAAAAATGAACTGTTAATTCAGACAGGCACAGGGCTGGGTTAGGAAAGAAATGGGATTCATTGGGAAAGGGATATTTTAGAAATAATGCAGTGGAAGGTATCTGGCCATAAAAATAGTGTTTAGCCACTTCTCCTTTCTACACTTTTCTGAACCTGCCTGTTTGCCTCTGGTGTGGTGTGGTCTGAACAGATCTCTTGATGCAAAATAGAGTGGCTGGGCAGTTGGTCATGGCACGCGACAGCCCTCAGGGAACTGTTCCTCTGGCTAAGCTTGTTGGAGAGAATATGTTTGGATTACAACATCTCATGGTTTTTAGTAGGTCTCTTGATTTGATCTCAACTACTTCTTGTGTTGGGAAAAACACCAGATCTAAAGAAGAGCTATGTTTTGGCAAACCTCCCAGGTCCAAAGGAGGCTTTGGTAGGGTAAAGGATCTATTCCAGTCATCTAGCATGGCATCTCCAAACACTCACGTGTCTACTGGGAGCTGTGAAACATGATCCTGTTAGATTTGGGTATGCAGTGGAGACAGACCTGTCAAGGATTGATAGGGAGTACACTGTAAGGGCCATAATCAGGCCTTGCTCCAGGCTTTTAAAAAAATTATGGTGAGAGGATTTCTGTTTTATTAGTAGTTTGGAGGTGTTGAGATTAAAAAAGTTTTGATTCTTTGCTCTGCTTTTGCCATTGGGGCAAAATCTGGAGCAAAGAGTAAAAAGTTAATCTAGATTTAATTTCATTCTAGATACCATCCAGTGTTTTATGAAGTCCTGGTCCTAGAAGCCTGGATGCAGACACGATTTGAAAAGCAATCCTGTAGCCCTGGATTTACCCACAGTGAGCAGAGTCTCATCCACTGACTCCCCAAAGGCTATTTTAGAAAGAAATGCTTGAAGCAAGATATAGAAATGGGGATCTCTGTAAAATGTATTCTTAAAGACAGTCTTGTATACATTGGTTTCATGTTATATAATGGCATGTCAGACACGGTCTGTCCCAATCTGAGGACTGCGCCCTTTTCACTCAGCATGCACAGTCTCAGGCTGGTAACAACTCCATGCTTTGCATGGACGACATATTTTGGAGGACAGTGAGAGGCTGGACTCAGAACTAATATAGAGAAAATAAGAAAGACGTAACGTGCAAAATAGTATTTCACGCACGTCCAAATTATGCCTGTAAAAAATATTCTTGTGAGAAAAATAGCACAATGCAGGGAGAAAGGAGAGTGCAGTGTGGTGGGGTGGACAAAGAGCCAGCTCAGGCAAGCCTGGCTGAACAGCGTTTACTATGCTGTAAAAAATGGACATGGCAAATGTATTGCATTTGCTAAAGGCTCCATGAAACTCCAGGGAAAACTGAGCGTTCACAGAGTGGGTCCGCCAACAGCAAGAAAGTTTCATTATTATTAGTCATATGCTGAGGATGTCAAGGAATTTTAAGGCTGCACTCTTTGCATTTTTAGAGGTTATTAATGAAATAGCATAGCAAGGTGAATTACATTAAAATATTTTTCTAACCATTCCAGAAATCTTGGTCCAAGTTGGCATAGAGGGCTGGCAAGTGGTGAACTTTTGACCGAAGCTCAGATTGCTGGGAGACACATCCTCCTTGTTAGTTTCGGGTGACAGTTCACTGTACGAGAGGGATCCACTTGTGTGTAAAGAGGCGAGTGGGGGAGGAAGATTTAGCACTGCATTTTCACAGTGGCAAGAAATTCCATCCAGCCCAAATGTGTTTTGGCCCACTGCCCGGCTCCTTGTCAGACACATGACCATCACTCGGCTTCCTATTTCTGGCCCAGAATAAGCAAGCCCCACTAGTGGTTAAAATTAGGCAACTGACCTGTGACAACACATGTTGACTCTCCAACAGAGGGTAGACATATTTAAAAACCAGAAAAGATCTAGACACACCAAGATTTAATGTCAGTGCCTTGTGTAATTCATCATTTTGGGCTATGATAATTCAGATAGCAGCTGATCTACTTCATGGAGTAGACTTAGCAAGATTTTCTGGCTTCCTTCTGACCAAAGACTTCCTATAAAGATAGCTAAAGCGTTATTTTTTTCATGGTAGAAATCCATAGCCCTGGCTCCTCACCCTGTCATGATGTAGTTGTATGATGGAAAATTTCAAAGAATAACAAACCAGGACATCTGGTTTACACAGAGCTATACTTTTGTTGGAAAAGTTTATTTCCAACTGAAATAGCAACAGACTAGATGGTTAACAAGTAGGCATTTTCCATTTGCCAAAACCAAGTCAGTCAAAATGTTTGTGCACATTTGGATGACTTTCTTGAATGCAGTACTCTGATAGCCATTATACTTGTTTTTGCTCTTATCACACCTACCTTCATCTGCTTGGCCAATGACACTGGTCATGGCAGCCTCTCTGTCAAGATCTCATACAGTTCTCTGGGCTTTATTGTACTTCCCCAGAGCCTGAGATACATACTCTCCCTGAATCCATTAATGAAGACCATTGGCTATCCTTGAAATCCCTTCCTAAGACTTTTCTACATGTTGAGGTATACCCAAGGAATCAGCTAGGGAATATTAGGCTGGGTGAGCAGGCTATGGTAGTGGTTGATGTTTTAATAACTGTGGAGAGCTTAAGAAATGAACATGCATTTTCATCTGGGCACTGCAGCCTTCCTCATCACCCCTGAGGTAGCAGTGAGAAACTCCTAAAATCCACCTCCCAGTTATGGTGAGTTCCCACAGCCCCCTGCAGCCCTATTGGTTTGTGTATTCCCCTCCTAATTTTATGTATGAGCCTATGTTTATGTATTTCCCCTGTTCCATATGCATTGTGTTCTAGAATGTTCCCCTTTCCTTAGTACCCCATTGGTTGTCTGTATTAATCCCCCCTCTATTCTATCCCCATTGGCTGTTCCCCTGTCAACTCCTCCCATGTTCCCTTTCCCTATTGGGTTATACCCTTCACCCTGCCTCCCTTTGTCCCAGTATAAAAATGCTTGTTCTTCCCAGGTTCCTCATCTTTCCTGCCTCTGACCTTCTGGAGCCCGTACAGAAGATCCCTCTCTCTTCCTTTGTCTCTGCCTGCACGCATTTACCACCAGCCTGGGGGAAGTCCCCTTGGGTGAGGGAGCTGCGTCCTCGACAGCTTTTGTGTGTTTTCCTGCTGTGGTGAGGGTGCAGCAGGCAGGCCCCCGGGCTTCCTTCATCCGGGCTCGCGTGCCCCCCAAGCAGCCGACCTGGCAAGCTGCTGAGGGCATTCCAGAGGCTGGCCATGCAGCCACACCCTGACATCTGTGTTGCTCCATAACAACGCTGAACCAAGGAGTCTCATGGTGGTGTCCTGCAAACTGATCCCTTCTGTCGTGTAATGGGCCCTTGCATTGCACAATTACCCAGTCAAGTCAGCCTTTTAAATCTTTCAGTAGGTCAATTTAACACATCATTTCCTCTCCTCTCCTCTCCTCTCCTCTCCTC
>VWZW01002518.1:782257-801794 GCA_013397115.1 Edolisoma coerulescens | reverse complement strand
TAGATCATCTCAACCCATCATTTCCTCTCCTCTCCTCTCCTCTCCACCCTGAGATACGTTGCTCAAGCAGAAATTTCCAAGAGGTCTTCAGTTACAGCATAAAGCAGGGTACTTGAAATTAATAAGAAATACGCTTACTAAAGAGCAGTAACAAAATGCACTTTTGCAAGTGTTTGTTGCTATTAACAGTCTGGTATTTTAAAATGTTCCAGTCCTATAAAAGCTTTGAAGCCACGGGAAATGCATCGGATACTCATGGGCTGCTTACTCTTTGTGGGTGTAAGTGATGTTGCAGGGGCAGAGAAACTCCAGGTGCCAACTCAGGTGTGACAATATGTGCTACCCTTTGGATAGGAGAATGCCGAGGCAGATCTGTGTCAGACACTTCAGCACAGTGTTCCTAGCCCTATCTTGGGCTCAGGGCATGGTGAGGTGCAGCTGGCTCCAGGTCTGCACCCAGTGTGGTTCTCATGCTAACTAGGCTCAGGCAGAGCCAGATGGAAGGACCTGGGGGCTAAAGAGCTAGCCACAACCCCAAGGAAGTAATTTAGACTTTTTGATTATCTGTGATATTCCTGCCTTCTGCTACTTGGCACCGTGGAGAAGTGGCTGTGACTGTTGGCACCTGAATTCACTTTTTACTGTGTAATAAGTGATGTGTGGGTCTTTTAACACCTTGCCACTGTAGTCAGGTTGATCAATATGGTCCAGGCAGAAAATGGCCTGTGGGTTGGTTACTTTTTGGACAGAAACTAATTAAAAAAACAGTAGACCTTCAGGTTTGGTGGGAAAACCTCCTCCCTTTTCTTTCTCCTTTCAGTGGTCTTCACTCTCAGTTAGCAAGGTCTCACCTGGCTTTTGTGCTCTGCTCCATCATCTTCTGTGTCTGACCCACAATAAGCCAGCAAATTCCCATTCTTGCAGGGTGCCAACAGCTGTCACTCAGGAGAGAAGATCAAGAAAATTCCAGGCAAGGCAGAAGCGACCTGTCCATTTGGCAAGGGGACTGTGACCAAGTGGAGCTGGGTTAGAGGACTGCCAGAGTTGGACCTGGTTCATGGTTATATCCTCATTAGTGAGATGTTAAGTCTTAAGATTTAAATCTTTTGCTCAGTGTGTTTCGGTCAAGTCGTGTGAAATGTTTTAATAGCAGAACATCGGGTTTCAAAAAGTATGTACCAATGGGTGAGGTTGGAAGGGACCACAGCGGTCGTCTGGTCCAACCTCCCTGCTCAAGCAGGGACATCCTAAAGCACATGGCACAGGATTGTGTCCAGGTGATGCTTGAAAATGTTCGATGAGAAAGACTCCACAAACTCTCTGGGCAACTTGTTCCAATGCACAGTCACCTGCACAGTAAAGAAGTTTTTCCTCATATTCTTGTGGAACTTCCTGTGCATCAGTTTCTGCCCATTGCCTCTTGTCCTGCTGCTTGGCGCCACTGTGCAGAGCCTGGCTCCATCCTCTTGGCACCCCCTTTCAGCTAGTGATAGATATTGATGATGTCCACTCTCAGTCATCTCTTCTCAAGACTGAACAGGCCCAATTCTCTCAGCCTTTGATCATAAGAGAGATGTTCTAATCTGTTTTGTAGCTCTCTGCTGGACCAGCTCCAGGAATTCCATGTCTTTCTCGTACTAAGGAGTCCAGAACTGGACACAGCACTCCACGTGTGGCATCACCAGGGCTGAGGTAGAGGGGCAGGGTCACCTCCCTTGACCTGCTGGGGATACTCTTCCTAATGCATCCCAGGATCTCATTGGCCTTCTTGGCTGCAAGGACACATTGCTGGCTCATGAACAGCTTGTTGTCCACCGGGATCCACAGGTCCTTCTCCTCAGAGCTGCTTTCCAGCAGGTCAGTCCCCGGCCTGTACTGGAGCATGGGGTTGTTTTTCCCCAAGTGCAGGACCCTGCATTTGTCTTGGTTGAGTTTCAGACAGTTCTTCCCTGTCCATCTTTCCAACCTGCTGAGGTCCTGCTGAAGGGCTGCACAGCACCCTGGAATATCAGCTGTTCCAGGTTTGTGTCTTCAGAGAACTTGCTGAGGAGGCATCTCCCCTTTATCCAGGTGTCGTGGTTTAATTGATGGATGAGTTAAACACTACTGGGCCCACTATCANCCCAAGTGCAGGACCCTGCATTTGTCTTGGTTGAGTTTCAGACAGTTCTTCCCTGTCCATCTTTCCAACCTGCTGAGGTCCTGCTGAAGGGCTGCACAGCACCCTGGAATATCAGCTGTTCCAGGTTTGTGTCTTCAGAGAACTTGCTGAGGAGGCATCTCCCCTTTATCCAGGTGTCGTGGTTTAATTGATGGATGAGTTAAACACTACTGGGCCCACTATCAACCCTTGGGGGACACCACCAGTGACAGGCTTCCAACCAGACCCTGTATCACTGACTATGACCCTCTGGGATCTGCTGCTTAGCCAGTTCTCAATCCACCTCACTCTCCACTCATCCAGGCCACGCTTGTGTGTGAGGGTGTTGTGACAGACAGAGNCTGAAGGGCTGCACAGCACCCTGGAATATCAGCTGTTCCAGGTTTGTGTCTTCAGAGAACTTGCTGAGGAGGCATCTCCCCTTTATCCAGGTGTCGTGGTTTAATTGATGGATGAGTTAAACACTACTGGGCCCACTATCAACCCTTGGGGGACACCACCAGTGACAGGCTTCCAACCAGACCCTGTATCACTGACTATGACCCTCTGGGATCTGCTGCTTAGCCAGTTCTCAATCCACCTCACTCTCCACTCATCCAGGCCACGCTTGTGTGTGAGGGTGTTGTGACAGACAGAGTCAAAAGCCTTGCTAAAGCTGAGGTGGACAATATCCACTGCTCTCTCCTCATCCATCCAGGCAGCTGCCACATCGCGGAAGGCAATCGTTTTGGTCAAGCAGGATTTACCTTCAGTGAATCAATGCTGACTACTCCTGATCAACTTCTTGTCATCCATATGGATAGAGATGGCCTCTAGAATGAGGTGCTCCATCACCTTTCCAGGCATTGAGGTGAGGCTGATGGGTCAATAGTTCCCCAGGTCATTCTCTTTGCCCTTTTTGAAGACTGGGATTACATTTTCTTTCTTCCAGTCCTCGAGCACCTCTCCTGAACTCTCTGACTCTTCAAAGATGATTGTGAATGGCCTGGCTATTGTCTGCCAGCTCTCTCAGCACTTGTGGATGCATCCCATCAGGTCCCATGGACTTGTGGGTATAAAGTTTGCCTAGATGTTCTCTAAACCAATCCTTCTTGATCAAGGGAAAGTCTTCCATCCAATAGTCCTTTACTCTGGTTTCCTAGGTCAGAGATGCCTGAGGGGTGGTCTTGCCAGTGAAGATTGATGCATAGAAGGTGTCAGTAACTGCTACTCAGAGTCCTCTTTACCAGGGTCTCCAATCCGTGTAGTAATGGGCCCACATTATCATTAGTTTCCCAACTAAGATTAATTTTTCCTTAAATGCTATAGCCTCTACATTACATATTTGTTTTGAGATGCTAAATAATTTCAAATATAGAGGGTTTAATTGAGTAGGAGGGCTTTGTAAAAATTTTTTAATCCATTCTTGTTGCTTTTGGGTCTCACTTTTCCCACTTTCTATTACCAATTGACCTGAGTAGTGTTGGCCCAGCTGCTATTTCCTGCCGCCTCTGAGTTGTTTCCTGCTTTCTTTTGTCCTTCCTATAGCAAGAGTTTAATGTAGACTGAGTCTACTCAGTGGATTAAGCAGCACACTGATTGTGGCTTCCTGAAAGGTTTAAAAATGTCTACCAGTGTAGATGGCTGAACTGTCATTAAGGTGCTCCTATGCAGACGTGAAGAGCCTGGTCACACACAGCTATTCATCTCAGTCTCCACAGTAGTAACAAATGTCAGCTATATACAGAAGCTACTCACATATCTCTTTTGGCTGACATTATTGATGCTTGTCTTTCTGGATACATATATTGACTAATTGCAACTGCCAATGTTTTAAGAGTCAGATCAAATAATAAAAGTTGATGGTGGCCAAGTGATACTCTAAACTCCCAGGGCCCTTTGAAAGATGGGAAAATTGTTTCCATTGGTTTGATAGAACAGTGTATTATACTTATCATGGAGGCAGTGTTTTAAAAAATGTGCTCATTCTCTACATTTGTTCCTGCAAACATGCCATTAACAGAAGCCTTTCCTGAAAACAGCCCTTCCCTGCATCGTTCCTGACAAAAGCAGCTGGTGAAATGGAGGAACAAAAAGCAATTTTAATACAGCACCCGCAATCTGCTATGAATTATTATCATAGTTCAGTTCTTGCTTAAATCTTGTACAGAGTGGAGAGCCTTAATCAATTCTTCACTTTGCCCACTTCTCAAGGAACTGCTCCCAAGAGGAGGCAAGTTTAGGTTGACCAGAGGAACAACTTCTTCATGTTCAGAACTGTTGGTAAGCCTTTCTGGGACTCTTAGTACTCTGTAGACCTGAAATGCTAATGTCATTTTTCTGGTTCTTGAATTCTTCCAAAAACAAATTCAGAGACAGGTAGCTAAACAGTATTTTCAAACAGATTAATAAAATCTTAGAATCATAGAATCATAAAGGTTGGAAAAGAGCTCTAAGATCATTGAGTCAAATCAAATTGGGATCAGCTGCCTTCCCTTTTAGAACATCTCTTTTGGAAAACAAGAACCAATTGTATGGTGAGAGGACTTGGTTATCCATGAGCTTACCACGGTAATGCAGGATTTTTGGATGAGTATTAGAGCACTGCATCTTCAGTGTTAGAGAGCAGATAAAGATGAATGAAGAAACAATACATTCCAAATTCTGGTGAGCAGGAAGGTGAGCCTAGAGGTAATCATGCCCTTGGCTGCATTTTGCCTTAGGGGAGATAAGGTGTTTCACCACCTGTTTTTTCCTTAGACTGCACTCACATACTACATTTTACAACAGCTTTGCCTTTTGATAAGTTTTCTTCTGTTACAATAGTCATTCAAGTCAATATTCTGACTACATTGATTTCCTGTTCTGCAATTTCAGTAACAGACTCCATGGTTTTTGAATCATAGAATTGAATGGGTTGGGTTGGAAAGGATCTTAAAGATCAATGAGTTCCAACATTCCCAACCCTCCACCATGGGCAGGGGCACTTTGTCAGTTTTCCCTGTTTATTGTTCACGAGGACTAAAGGTGCCTCATAAGGCATTGTAACCATCACATCATGCAAACCATGTTTCTTGCTCTAAATGTCCAGGCAATACAGTCATCTTGTTCAACCTCAAGTAACTGCTTTTCAAGAGCAACTCTAAGTTCTTACCCCTTCTGCTGGCACAGGCAGAATTAATTAGCACTCACCTGACCTGGTGTAGAAGACACTTCCATTCACTTGACATTTAATAACTTGTTATCCAACACCTTGCTTCTGTCCTCGTAGGCATCCTGCTTATTCTAAGCTTCCTCTATTACTAATGGCATATGCGTGTCATGTTCATATAGCCCTCAAGTCTAACTCTTTCTCTGCCAGGCCCATGCAGGAGCCCCATTCTTCTTCCCCTCCTCTCTAATATTTGCTTACCTTGAACGTGACTTCTGAGTCACCATGCATGACCTTATTTTCAGCTCTTGCTGCAACAGTGTACCTGATGAGATGCTGGGGAAGGCACTATGTTGAGCAACCCTTATCTTTCTGCCTTCCCCATACTACAGTGAGTACAAGGCAGTTGTTTGCTAGGTAGGCACAGAAATGGGTCCACTGTCACTGTGACATGACTGTCCTTGCCACCACATCACTTTTGGTTCACAGGATGGCTTTCTGTGAAAGGCAGAGTCTTGGTCTTTTATCAATACAGACATTCTGTTAGGAGAAAAGAGAGATGGTGTGATCTCATTCTTTCTCCAATTAAGGTGCAGCAGTAGCTCGTTAGTATTACTTTTAAATTTTGGAGTAGTAAACGTGGAGAGGGTTTATCCATTTTTTAATCTCTGCCTTCTTTTCTCTGACCACAACACTGGCAGCACTTGGGTTGCTCTTCCAGAAGGGTGAGTGGCGCAGGAAACAGGAGAAAACAGGAGACATGGCTGAGGGAGAGAGGCACTGTGTCTACTCTCATCTGGAGCTCTTCTTGATCCACTTTGGCTACACCTCCAGGCAGCACTCTCCTTTCTAGCCTGCAGTCCAGGGAGCACATACTTTATTCCCAGCTGAACCTGTTTAAGTAGGGGGTCTCCATCTCCCTCTTCACAAGGGATTTGTCTTTTCCTAAAGTGAACAGTCTTGATCCTGAGCTTATCACCCAAATATTGCCACTGAGGAATCAGTACCAAAATTCAGATCTCATCTTCAGATTTGAGGGTCTTTCTGGAAAAATGTTCTTTCCTCATCTATTTGGTAAATGAAATGATTAAAATCACAAGTACTTTTTATTTTCCCTGCTCTTTCATTAGGCCTCATGTAGGCTCTTCACAGCACCAAGGCTTGCTGCCAAGAGGAGGAACTGCGGTCCAATTTTGTGCAAGTAACTCTGGGCTTACTCTAACAACACCTTTGTTTTTCAAAAGTGCTCTCTAAGTTGGCAGATGCTATTTGGTTACCCTCCATCAAGCACCTGACTCAGGCTTGCAGCCTGGAAAAAGTAACCTCATGTTAGGCTTTGTGGATTGCCTAAGAACCTGATATTTCTAAACTCCTTCTGCAACCATCTCATGAGATCCCACGGTGGTGACATATAATTATTGCCACATAAAAAGGGAACACAGAATAAGAATTGAACACTGCCAAGCAGGCCATGCTTCTGAGATGTGAAAGGGAAGCTAAGGAATGGCACAGTGTCTGTCCTCCCATGGAGATTACAGAGGACTCTTCCCTCCCATTCATCATGACATAACTTTCCTGCGAGGATTATAGCATTTGTTGACAAGGAAATGTAATAGTAGGAAATTATCTGATGCATTTTGATATGTCTAAGTGATATCTAGCAGGTGGAAACATGAACAAAAGCCTCCATGTACAAAAACAGAAGTTTCATGCTTGTCTTCTATTGACAACACTTTATTATTTATATTCTGCAAGGACAACAAGTAGAAATGCCAAATCTAGGCCAGGGCTGAGAAAGCCAAGTCATACAGCTGGACAACGGAAGGACAGAATACTTAACCAGTCAAAGAGGGGGAGTAGGGGAAATGTGTTAGGGAAAGTTTCAAGAAAAATGAGAAGGAAGAGGAACAGAGATCATGAGACATATCAGGAAAGGAAGGTAGATATATCTGTTCCATCCTGGAGAAGACAAAGATGATGACCCTCAGTAAATTTAGGGAGCATGGAAGCTGCCTTCTTCATCAATATAAGATGTGAAATTACACCTATATTCACAGTTCAAAGTTCCTTCATGAAGGACTGTGGCATGGCACCTCCCATTCTCAGCACATCCACAAGAGTGAATATTGGACAGCAGTTATGTTTTTATGCCCTTCTCAGCAATTGTTTTTTGCTTTCAGCCTCTGACTAAAGTTAGGACAGGATGCAGAACACACAAACAGGTGTTTACAGGCCTGGAAGTGGATGACTATGGGGCCTTGTTTTGGTTACAAGAGATTCAGTAGTGATGTCTACAGCATGCTTTGCATCTGAGCAGCATGTTCATTGTTCCTGGCGTTGACCACTGACATATCAGTGAAGCCCAGACAAGACAGGACCACCTTTTGTAAAACAGACGTGTTGGCATACAGTGACTTGCACCTTTCCCTGTTTAACCTCGTAAGTGACATTGTCATCATCTTGCTTTGTAAATGCAAATGACAAAATTCACTCTCTAATCTGTCTGAACACAAAGCAGAAGTGAGGTCTGCTGGAAACAGTGTAACTCAGCTACATCTTCTTCTTGCTCAAAAAACCAGGAGGAATACTGGATGATTCAGGTTAATCTAGAAAACTAATCGATGACTGCTTTATGATAGGAAGAGTGCTTCATCCTTAATATTCCTGAAATCCTGCTGCTACATACCTTGCTCAGCTTTGGTTTTCATAAATACAGGGTTCACCCCTGTTGCAGACTATCACAAAGTGGTCTTTCATATGTGCATTAAAGTCACAAAGCTTGGTGCTGGCATTTTCTGTACTACAACATAGCAAGTTCAGTTATTTCAGGTCCATATTCAAGGCAGATCATGAAAATTCTTTTATTACTTCATATTCTGGCAGAGTTGCAACCCATCACTACAGAATGAGAATTTTTTTGCCCAGATTGGAGCTTCATTTTATATTAAAACTTCAACATTGTAACATTTCATTGAATCAGTCTTGAAGATAAGTTTGATTAGGCAAGCAAAATTCGAGCATGTGAAATAGAAGACTTCTCCATAAGGAATGACATCATGAACTATACATGATATAGTGGTATGATGGCAATCCCCTACCCTCCAGGCTCACAGTAATAGAGAAAGCTCTTTCCACTGCAGAAGGTGGGGTCAGCTGTCTTCCTGAAAACAATCTGTAGCTAGGTTTCCAGCAAAGAAGTTTCCAGTACTCAGTAGTGTTGGTGTGCAACACAAAACCACCATGGGAAAAGCTGGCATCAAGCAGGCGCTAGAGCTGGTAGCAGGGAAACCGCCTGTACCTTCAGAGATACAAGAATGGCAAGAATCCCTTGTGAGTGATGGTCTGTTTGCTTCTGCCTCAGAATTCCCATTAATGTTCCCACAATATTCAAGATCTCACGTATTCCTTCACATCAAGTTAAATACTGTCTGTAGATTTGGGACTGTTACACATTTTCACATTTAGACAAATGGTTCCACCTCAAAACACACCATAGCACTTGCTCTTCTGGTCTTCAGGCTAACTCTCCATTTTTAAAAATTTTGACCAAACCTGGAAATGTTCTCTCCAAATTAACAAAATTGTACAAACATCCCAGGCTTTGCAAACACATGAATTGTTCTTGCATAACAGCAAACCATGTTGGGATGTATACAATGTGGAACTTCTATAAATACAATCGTAGAGGTTGAAACTACATAACTAGAGATGATAACCCCACTTCTTCAGAGGGATTAGCTTTCTCTCTGCAGACTCTGCGTGATCTGGCGTCACATCACAATTAATTCACCCTGTTCATCATGTTTTAAATGCGTAAAATCCTAAGCATATCTTTACTCAAGTATGTGCATAAACCAAACCTCGATTTGTCTGGCACTGCTCACATAAGGAGAGGCATCTCTTTGCGCTTCCAAAGTGCACCCAATATACTACGGGTGTGTGTTTCACTGTGAAAGTGAAACTAGACAGAATGCCATTTAAAGAATAAAGTGAGGTGACATCACTCCATTTTCCTACTTGAATTAGAAGATTACTCATTGCATCTTCGAGTCTCAGCTGACCTGATTTGGATTTTAACCAACAAGTAAACAAGCCCTATTAACAACACTATTCAACACCACTTCTAGCAAGATGCCAATAGGTTTATAGTTAAACAGTATTTCAGACCATCAGCGCCCGGTCACTAATTTAAAAACTGACCTTTTGAATTCACCACGTGGATGAGCCTGGGAAGTCAAAGGACAAGGAAAAATCTTATAAAAAAGAAGAAAGACAGCTGCCAAGGGTGCAATTGGATCAACTTCAGAGTAAGTCTGTGGAACAGAGTGGCATTTGCAAAGGCACTGAAGAGCTCTCATGGCATCAGGCTTGTGGTGGTGACAGAGCCATCTGTCCTGTCTTTTTTGCCCTTTCCTGTCTGCCATTAATTTTCCACAAAGGCTCCAAGCGACAGTCCCCTCATAGTGACCATACTTGGAAACAAGGTGTATGACAGGCAGGGGGAGAATGGCAATAATCTCTAAGAGCCCCCATGTTACGGCTTGGGAAAAAATAGCTGAGAGTTTGCAAAGTAGCAAAGAAGAAGTGAAAACTGAGAAGATCTGCTGACAGGAGGACTCGGCAGGCACGCACCCCCTCGTTACACGCGGCGCAGGAGCGGAGGCGTGCGCTCCTTGTGTGCGCGCTGCCGGCAGTAAACAAGGGAGTATTTCTGGAGCAGCTGCCTGTGTAAGAGGAGAGGTGCCTGTTGCTGTCCTGCAAACTTGCACTTTTGTACTAGTATGTATCCCATGCTTCTGAAACCCTCTCATTTCTGGCACTAATCGTGGCAGGCTTTCATATAGCAAACTGTTTCTTGAGATTGAAGCCCGTGTTTAAAGATAAGAGGTTTTGCTGAGCTGGACCTGTAAAACCTAAGATTACATCTCATACTCTTCCTTTTAAAATGAATAACCATCAATGTGGTTTCTACCCCAGTACGTGAAAAAATTAATATTGTTTGCTTTCTGTTCATATTGGTGCTGTTTTTAGCAGCAGGCAAGTCCAGACATGTTTTACAGAGTTTAATTACACAAATTCCAGTTTAGAGGTTTTATGCAAAAATCATTCCTGCTCCCCATATATTCAGCTACTCTGTTTGTAATTAGAGTAAGTATCTTACAGTATTGCTACATGCAATGCAATTAACACTTATCCCACATCTATTCTTTCATCTTTTCCTCCAGAAGGATACGTGCGTTTGCAGGCTTTTCTTGTGATATGTTAAAAGCAATGTGTGCACACACACGTACACACACTGCTTAACCAAGTGTGTATGAAGTGAGCTGTGTACTCAGAGCAGAGACTATTCCATTTTGTGTTGGTTGGCAGTTCCTGAGGCAAGTTGCATAGTCTGGTTTCTCTGGAAGATCTCACCCCTGTTATTGCTCTGACTCTTCCCATATCCAAAGACCAACTCCTGCAGTCTCTGCCATTAGGCTTTCTCCAAACTGGTTTAATCCAAACTGGTTTAAGACAGACATACCTTACTGACTCCTGAAGATTTTGACGCCATGATTTATTGTGTGTGACTTATCCATGGAGGGGGTGAGAACTGGCTGTTTAATGGAACTGTGTATGTACCCAATGATGGGTACTTCCCCAGCCCTTACTCCCATTCCAAGGTACTGTTCTCAGGACCCAGTAGGATAACTGAGGCCATATGATGAGCTCACTTTTTTATTTCACTTCATTTCTGTTACTAGCAATTTGGCAGAACCCAGGGAGCTGCCTCCAAGTGATTTCTGTAAATATTCCTGACAACAGAAAAAGCCTAGTTCTTCTTGGAATCAGTGACTTAAGTCTTGTTTTCTTCCTTTCTACCAAGAAAATGAGGGAGATTTCTGGGTTATATTATCCTGCCAATGTCTGTTTTTCTTACAGAACAGGAATGTTTGATTACGCTTTCTTTTCAATTTCTCAGATAGTCTCTGGTTAATAAAATAGGACATTACCACCCTCATGTACATGGTTAAACCAAGAGGTCAAAACAGCTTATTTGTTCAGCAGCTTATTTCATGTATTTTTTGATGCTGTGGGTAATTTCTTCTGCCTTGCAGTTAGAGTTGGAGGTGCAAAGCTACTGGAAGTTTTGAAGCCCCAGGAAGCAGCATTCCTCCACAAGGTTTTTCAGGTTTTCTTGCAGTTATTTATTTTCTAATAACTGAAGGTTGAAATACCAATGTGGGCTACTTACTAGTAACCAAAAGAAAATTTTCTTAACTTTGAGAATGTGAATTATACTGTTTAGTTAGAAGAACAAGTCTATGTTTCTACTGAAAACAGCAGAAATACAAGTGCTTAATCCTGGCTAGTTTAAGAATACAAGAGATGAAAACTTTGCAAGAGTAGTAATCTCTTTTATGTGCTTCTCTGACTATATCACCCCTTCCTAAGAGCTTTGTGTTTGTATATGTGTTCTTTGGGTTTAAATAATGAAAATTGATCTAACAGCTAATACTCAGCTTTACTCATGAACACGTATGTGGAGATATTTTTGTATTGCTAACACTACACAATACTAACCCATTTGACCTTAGGAACAGAGGAATTTTAATAACTCAAAGCTGCAAGTTTTTCAGTGGAGTAACATCATGTGGAAGGCTTAATTTTTACAGATTATTTGTTGCTTGCTGTTCAGCAGCTACATCCTTTAAGAAAAAGACACTAGAGGTTCTCTTACTGTTTCTTCCAAGAGAAATTACCTTTGCTATGTGGAAAATGTTTCCTTTAATTTTTTTTCAAAGCTTTCCATTTTTTTTGCAGATATTCACAGAAAAAAATAAAGGTGAACAAAACAGGGTTTTTTTTCCTGTAGTTTCCAGGTTTTCTCCCAGACCCTCAGAACTTTAAGCAGCGTACAGGGGCCCAGCAGTAGTGCCATACCTCTGTGAAGTTATTGGCAGAGACGATGTCACTGGATGGAACATGTGGCAGCTATAAGAGAAGGAGAAGACCAGTGGTGTAACCTTGCCTCTTCCACTTCACTCCTCTGAAAGCTACTGTGGAAATACTCCTGTACCCTGAAGAAATTGTGACTGTGCTTGGCTAATATGCAGGATTCACTCAGGTGAGAGATTTTTTTGCATGACCTTTATGCTTGTGAACCTGCTCAAAGTTTAGGTCTGAATTCAAGCTTTGGGAGTGTTAGGATGTGCAGTTTTCTTCACAGCTGATATCTGGGGATGCCAGTGGCTGGATAGCTTTAGATAGCCTTCAGTGGAGATAATTAAATTGCAGATGACTGCTCCGCCTATGCTAAGGTAGGCTGTGCTTTGAACCTTCTTCTAACTTTTTTACAGATGTGTGAGAGAAGTTCAGGCTGGAATCAGATCTGAGTAATGTGCTTGCTGCTGATTGTAGGCCAGAGTTGGTGCTACAGCAAACAAGATGTCTGCATGCACAGAACTGGCCAGAAAGATGCAGGCAGGTTTTGGTTTCATGGTCATATGTACAAGCATAGGCACGTTGCTCCTCATGTTCTGGAGTATGTGTTGGCCGTCAGCTGGAGTAAATCACCTTGGTTTCTGAAAGGATTCTTGATATTCTAGAGAATCCAAATTGTTTTGAGTGACTCTCACCAAAGATGGAATGTGAATGCTCAGAGGAAATCTCTGAAGCATGCTCTCTGGAGAGCATGATACTTGGATTTACTCTTCACCAAAACGGCCCACTGAAATCAAAGACACGGAGAGTTCACGGAGCTCCTGTGGCAGAACTCCTCACATGACTTTTGTCAAACTGAGAGTTTGAGAGAGTTTTGATCCAAAGAATGTTTGTAAAATTAATTCCTTAAACATTTTCACTCAGATAGATATGTGTGAGGAAACCCTGTTTCTTGACTGTAATCTTTAGGGCTTTGTTTCTTTTGGTAGAATTAGAGCAGCAGATTAGACTAAGGATGGTGGAAGTGCACAGTGAGAGGGTGAAGATGCATTTGCATAAAATGAACGTAAACCTCTGGTCAGGGCTATCCGTGTTCATACCATGTTCACTTCCTGAGCTGGCCTTTCAGTCAGAGGCAGCTTGAAGCACCTGCATGGCTTGAGACACCAAGAATGTACAACACATGCAGAGCCATAGCCCCGTAACTCCGGTGTACAAGTGAACTGAAAAGAGATTTAGACATCCTGGGTGGATACAGTGATGCACAAATAGAAGCTCATGAACACATTGCTTCATGGTTATGTAATGGAATTGGTAGTTGTCTATAATTGTCCAACTGGACTACTTAAATGAACTGAATAATTAATTGAACCTATCTCATGTTATAAACCTTTTTCATCTGGACTTTTTATTATTTTAATTTCTTCATTACATCACTGTAATGTCATTGTGGCCAATTTTAGCTGCATTTTCCCCTTGAAGATATTTACCAACACGGTGCCCTCAGCCTCTTGTAGTACAGGAAGTTGGGGCTGCAGGATGTCTCTCCAGGCTGAATGCTTTCCTGTCAATGATATCAAATTATAAGTAGCTGCACTAATCTGCCTATCATCAGAAATAGCCAAAGAAAAATGCACAAATGTAAACATAAAAAGGAACTCTCATAATTTACATACTTGTCATAGTTCACCATAAATCAATGTAAATACCAGAGGGCTTGTTCTTTTTGACACGACCTGGAGGCTAGCTTTGCCTGTTGACATCTTATCTTCTCACAAGATACTGTATGTTAGTAAAGTTAATTGACTAATCATTTTCATCACTGGAAGTGTAAGTAAATAATTCCATCTATTTCTACCTAGGCTTCTGTTTACAGTCCGAGGGTGCCAAGCATTCAGACTAAATGAAAATATACCCTCTAGTAACCATGCGCGGCATCCCCCATAACAAGCTGCAGAAACTCTCTGAAGCATTGCTGTTATGTTGTGGGGAATCCTGAGAATCTTAGGCTTAACTCTCCATGCCGGCCAGCCTCCTGCAGGGGCGGCCAGGCAGAGGCTGGGACAGCGGGGGGATGAATCTGGGCAGACCCGTGCTAGACCACCGTCATCTGTCATTTTTAGGGAAAGGAGGCACATCTGAAAGTAATTACTTATTGATGGCTGGGAATGTGCACGAGACGATGTGGGAACACATGCTTCAGCTAGAGGAGAGGAGCTGGAGGGTTATCTAATAGCTGGTGTTTTACGTTTTTTGACTGTCCCTGCACAGTCAGCCATAACCATTTTGTTTCTTTCTGATAAAAGAAACCAGTTTCCCTTCTCCCTCAGCTGTGGGGAAGGAAAATTTTCTGCTGCTTCTTCCTTCCCTATATTTGCTATCTGGTGAATTAAAGAAAAATTGACTGTGAGTTAGACTTTGTAGTACTTATGCATTTGGTGACAAGACTTCAGTGGGGGTGAAAGTTAGTAGTCCTGATCTTTTGCTGTAATTTGTGATGAAGATTTTCTAGTTGATGTAGAGACAAGTTATTAAGTCACTAACTCCCCACCTGTCCCACAGGAACTCAGGATCATTTTTTTTTTTGCAACTGTACCTCAGAATTAGTTAGAGAATGTTTAATATTTCCAGAGTGCCCATGTAGTCTGCTGTGTTCTGTTTCTCTCCTGTGCAAAATTTAGCTTTGTCTAGATAAGTGCCTCTGGTTTTCTTTGGACATTGTGCATCTAAAATATACAGCCTGGGCACTGTCACTGATTCCTACCATGCTGACTCCTTTGTATGACTTGCTCCAGAAACTTTTCCCTTTACTCCTCTCCCTCCTGTTTAGAGGAGAGTGGGGTCCTGTGCTGGCCTATATGTTTTCCTGATTACTTTTGTCCTGGCTCTTTCTGATGTGACTTCTGCCATCAAGGATATCGCTTTATGCTGGGGATTTTTGCCATGCATAACCACCTGGGTTGAGACCACCGACTCATTTTCCCTGCTGGGCTGCAGCCCAGAGAGGCAACAACTACTTACTGCTGCCAAAGTTGACCTCACTTACACCTGGGATTTACAGGTGAAAGGCTTCCAGGGAAATGCTGAGACCAGAATGGTTTATTCCCCACCAGACTGTGCCAATCTGGCTGCCCTCAGCAGGTTTGGCCTCATGTGTTAACCAAACTGAACCTTATTTTTTCATTAGGTCACAAGAAGTGATGACAGCTAATTACCTCTGCACAAAATGAACAGGTATTTTAAATTTAAAAAGCTGAATGGCAATCGAGAAAACAACCTAACCAAATGCTCAAGTATCACTATATTCACCTGCATTTAAGGAGGGGCTTTTCAATAGGAAAGGGACCTGAACACTTAGTTAAATGTTATTAGCAATGAAGATTGTAGTGCACGGAGCCAGGGAATGTGCAACTTTGTGCCCTTATTTAAATGGTGCAAAACACTTTAAATGTTTAAAATGTATTTCACAAAATAAAAAAGCCACTTACACTTTAATTAAAGAAATAATAAGCACTCCCATATATGTAATTTCACATCTATAGCTGTTCCTGTTTCCAAAATCTGTCATATTAATTCCCCAAATGAAGTTTTATTAACATCTTTGTGTGGTTATCCTACGGATGGTACTAATTTGTGAGACCTTCACTACTGGTCTTCTCATTGTAACATGGAAAAGACCTTTTATGCGACTATATCAAAACGCAGTCTTGTATGCAAGTCATATTTGTTTCAGATCAAGTTGTCCTCTGAGGAGCAGAGTGGTGTAAAAGGTACAAGGGAGGGAGTTAAATGGAACACTTAATAGGAACTAATCTAGCAACTGGAACTAACGGGAACAGACAGGGTTGTGAAACGTGAGCCTACAAGATCTCCACTGAGAGGTATCCATTCCACTTTGTCCTCCCAAGCCTTACTTCCCAGAGACGTATGGTTCTTTTTTCATTTTTTAAATCAATTCACGTGTTTATGAGAAAGAGCAGTACCACAGTGATTTCTTTCTAAAGGTATTTCTTGAAATCCCAGAAATCTTTCCAAATAGTTTCTAACAGCACTTTAGGCTGCTGACTTTATGAAGCTTTTTGCTACCAAATGCAGTGAATGGATCTCTAACCTTGATTTGATTCCCACAGAAAACAAAACAACTTTTGCCTATGTTTCCTCAATGAAAAGAATTTTAATTAAAGAAGTTTGTTGCATTAGAATTGGTGGGATTTTACACAATCCTTAGGGATATAGGAGGTGTTAAAGAGTAACACCACCTTGGGCAAACCTTTCTGTAAAAGGACAGCGCAGGTTATTGCAGGTAATGAAAGAGAGGATATTTTAATGAAGGAAAATATCTGCAGATGAGCATGCACTGCAGGTTTCTAATTCTGAACATCTGAACTAGTTCTGTATTGGACATTGAACACTGTACCGTATGAACACTTTGAACATCCGAACATCTATGAGCATCTGAACTAGGAACATCTGAACACTTTATGTGTTGGGGAAATTAGGTAGAAACACTTCTGTATGTTTTTCCTGGTCAAAATTCAAATTTTGAGATTGGTGTAATCAGCCACCTCTAATAATTGGAAATAAGCTTTATGACTTTGTTAGTACCAGTGTAACTTTTTGTCAAGCTCAGTATGAACACCCACAGCAATGCTGCCAGCCTGATTCAGGTGTCTGGCTCCAGACACAGAGGACCCTGAATGTACTGAAAGGGGCAAAGTAGCCTCAGAAAGCAGACAGGACAAAGCAATTCCCCAGGCTAGCAAAAAGAAAATCTTTTTACTTCAGAGTGCTAGAGAAAAAAGGAGAAGGAATGGGGGAAAAAAAGATAATCCATTGATGCAGCCATGAATAACTGCAAACTTTTATGCGTGAAGACTACGGAGAAAAGTAGTTTCCTGGGATGCCATGAGGATTTAGTGAATCCCACACTCACCTGTGAGTAATGAGGCATTCCAGGCCATCTGCTTTGCATGGATCAGATGTATTGTTTTCTTGGCCACCCAACTGGCTGGAAGATGTCTGTCACGGTAGGGAGAAATATTCTAGACCTAGTTTGGTGAACAGCACCTTTGATATTTATGTTGTATCCTTCTCATAATAATCTGAGCTGAAAATATCCCTGATTGCAATGATAAGGGGAAAAAAAAGAAAGAGTAGGGAAAAAATATGATAGGCCAGCAAAGGAATTTTCATCATGGAAAGCACTTCCATAAAATTCTTCTTTAGTGACTAGGTTGCTTCAGTGACTACATGAGCAACCGGGGAACTGAATATACTGGGAAGTCTTAGATGCAAACTGGGAGCATTACTAGGGAAGCTGGAGCTGTGGTTCCAAGCAGAACACTTGCAGCCTGTGCTGGGTTCAAACCCAGTATTACTGTTTCATTGACTGCATTCATAGCAAGGAAAGATGTTTAAGAACAAGTAGGGAAATTTCCTTTTAAATCAGTACCACTGTTCTCATCTCTTCACTGATGTTGCTGGTCAATTAGACATGAAAGGGAAAATAAGCATGGACTACTGTATGTTTTCACTTTTGTACAACAGGTTTTAATCAACGTATCCACAGTATATAAACATTGCCAGCATAATTAGCAAATGGCAGACATGTAAAGTAATTCAGATGCTCTTCTGCCTGACATAGTCTTGGAATTATATTAGTGTTTCCACCAAACAACGTCTTACTTCTATGATCATCTTTGCTTGGAAATACCATGCCCTTCCAAAATTAAATCTCTTGCTCTTTGAATAGTGAATGTATATTATTAATAAAAATAGAAAGAGATGGAATCCCTCTTTTCAAGCAAAATTTGGTATAATCTTAACAAGTGTGTCAGGATCATAACAACAGCTTTTCTGTGACTGCAACAATACATGTGCTGCACAGAATTAATTATCAAGAAGTGAACTGTGTGGATGATGTCAGCCTGGAAATAGCTAATCTAGATGCCTGCTGGTAGGTTACCTTCGAACATGTAACCTACTTAACCTGTAACATAATGAGAATAACTATGAAGCTTCAAGTGGCTTCCCAGCAACTCTGGCTATTGTTTGGAGGTTATTTATGTTTAGGTAGTCTTGGCACAAAACTCCAACATGCAATGCCTTCACATGCCTGGATGGTTTATTGTTGACTCATAACTGTGGATCAGGTTTAGCAAAATTGAGCTATTATTTGTATGGTTTTTTAGTGAATTTGCCCAGAACTCATTTTTGGCCATTTTAAGAAAGCAGTCCAAAGCAAATTTCACATCCCTGACACCCTTCTCCCTGGACATGTGGTAAAGAAGGGTTCACTGAGTACTAGAAGCACCAAATTCAGTCCTCTACTTAAGGACTTAACAGGTAAATTATGGAGCTGTGTCTGGAGAGACTCTGTGTCCCCACTCTCCCCCGCTCTGCCTGGCTATGGGTCAGTTTTGTGAGAACTACTTAACTGACCCCTCCCTTGTACATTTTCAGTAAAATGATTTTGAAAAATTTTCCCTACTCACAAATCTCTAAATAGTTTCACCTTTTGCTAAGCAATTTAGCAACACAAGTCTAGAGAGGTTCAAGGATACTTGTCCTTCTACTTTAATGAAGAATATAGAACCTGTTAGGTGCAGCTACATGGGAATACTACACAGCCAGATGTAAGCCAAGTATTGGAATTTAAAAAACATTAATATTGTTTTTAGCCAGTATTTGGAAGGTTAATACCAGACCAGTATGGGATAATTAACAGTCAGATGAATATTATCTAGAGAAGTCATTTATGCTTGGTAAAAGATTCTCATGGAGCCTTGGACTAATCGGCATTAAGTACAAGATTTGATCTTCCTGTGCCTAGACTGTCATCACCACCAAATGTGTCAGTAACTTGAAGAGCCAAGACTAACATACTCTGTATGTCTTGTTTAATTCTTTCTTGCTGCAGAGTCAAAACCACTTACCGGGGGTTATTTCAGCTGAGCTATCAAAGCCCAACTTAGTTTCCTTTCTCTGAATGTAACACATACAGATCAAGCAACTAAAAGATCATTTGAAAAATTTATCTTTCTGGGTGTCTTGGTTTGAAAGACAGGTGTCTGCTAAGGAAGGCAGGAGCCTCCCTTGGAAATGGAGAATGAAACCCCCTTTCCCTCCAAATTATTATAATTTTGGAATTAAGGGCTTTCAGGCAAAGATATGAGGAATAGGAATAACAGTTCTTTACTAATATATATATAAACAACAAGGCAACCAACAACAATAACTGTGGCAGTGACAACAAAACAGAACCAGTAACCCAGTGCCAGCCTCTCTCGGCCGCAGGCACCTTCCCCTTCCGCGCAGTGACG
>VWZW01002518.1:673758-782144 GCA_013397115.1 Edolisoma coerulescens | reverse complement strand
CGCGCCAGGGCCCGCACCCCACCCCAAGTAAAAAGAGGCAGCTCGAAGACCCTCCCTTCCTGTGGCCAGGTCCTTTTGTCTCTCTTAAGTACTCAGTGATTTGTCTCCTAGCTGCCTGTATGGGAAAAATTCTTTAAGAGAAAAGGAAAACAAAAGGGTAACTCCTAAAACCCAAACACTGAGACAGATACTTTGCAAAGTATCTGCTGATAGGGCTAAATTGGCAAATTACAGCTATCTCTTAGAGTTTACGTTGTCTTCACCTTGTAGATTCTACTGTTGATCTGTGGCAGCCTATAATAGCCCTTTGACATTCCTAGGAATGCCATTTTTATAGGGTCATTTTTTCCCCAATTACTTATACAGAAATTATAATCATTTGGATGGTCAATATCATTCTCAACTGTGCTGCAGCAGAGAAGGCACCAACTTAGAACAACAGCACCGTGGCTTCGTCAAATTTCTTCTGCAGTACACTGATTAAGAAAGGATTTATTATATTGGAAAGGTGTTTACACTCAAAGTGAATGAAACAGGATATGGATAATTGAGATGGCCATATTACTGGAAAAGAAACAGGGAACAAGCTCCTAATTCCATTTGAAGATAATTAGGTGGCCTGTCACTTTAATAAGATGTTTGGGCTCACAGAATCTGCTTTGTTGAGGGTATTTCTCCTTTAATTGGCCTGTCAATTACAATTTGTCATGAAATGCTACAAACTCCTTAGTGCCTGTTTTCAGTCTGTCTTATAAAATGGGTGCCAGAAAAGAAAAAGAAAAAAGAAAAATAAAGGCATTAAAATACATACTGGTTGTTATTCCCCTGGTTCATTTTAAATATTTTTGCTATTCACTTCAATGCCTTCAGGGCTGAGCTACTGAAGTCTTCCACAACTGAAAAGACAGGAGTTATGCTCGTGATGCAAGTTGCAATGGAAAAATGAGATTTAAATTGAACATGGTACAGGGGACACAGTGTTGCTCTTTCCTGGGGTGACAAGCTGAGAACGCTAAAGCTGAACAAACGAAGCAGCAGAATAGGTGTCTTACTGGAACAAGATATTTTTGATATCTTTAAGGCTTAGTTGAGAAATTGAAAATTAACATGTACTTTTTAGAAGGAGCATGGAAATAATCAAGCGTGAAATAGCAATCTATTGACCTCTGGTAACACGATGTCTTGATTTAGAAAACTGCCTTACAAGCTTGACAAACAACCTAATGCCAACGATACTGGACTTTTTATGGTAGTTCGCTAGTTACCCAGATCAGGAACGGTCTCCATGTGACAAACCATTAACAGCTGAATCAAAGTCATGCTTGGTCAAAGCAAAAGCGTTTTCCATGTTGTAATTATTTGTTTCTCTTTTCCTGGCTGAGAAAAACAGTTTGGCTGAATACAAGGGTGCTGTAAGCCCTTGCTGAGGGGCAGTTTTCCTTCAGGAAGCAAAGACTGAGAAGAGTTTGCTGTCAACTCATACTGTTGACAAAAGCAATAGTGTTAACCAGTACATGAATTTAATTTTTGTGTTCCTGAGCATGCGGTGTCTGTATTCTCACAGAGCTGCAGTAGCAAGTCCCTGTTCTTGTCCTCTCCCTTCGCACTGTTCAGGTGCTATGAAAGAGTTATTGTAAAAGAGTTTTCTATGAGAAAATCACACTTTTACCCTAAAGACAGACAGAGCTGAAGAGGGCAGGAGCAGCAGTAAGTGCTCTTCAACTATGTGTGGAATTAAAAGGGTGCCAGAAATACAGGAATAGGCGATTGTGGATGCAGATGTCAAAACCTAAGTCATTATTGGCCTAGTAACTCTCATAATTACTGGAACTATTTGAGGTTTCTGTCTAAGCCAAATCTTGCTTCTCTCCTCTTAGGAATTGCAGTGAAATGCCCTGATCGTAGGAGATGTGAAGTGTGTTTTGCAAACCAGCATTTGTCTGAAAGCACTCAGCCCCACCTCAGATCTGAATGGAGAACAGTCTGCTTTAAGATTTTTTCCAGAGTTTGGATTAGGTAGAGAAATAGTAATTTCCTCTCTGAGTTTCCTCTCCTTTTTTCCTAAGGCCAGGTTCTATTAACACATATTTACCGACTTTCCTCTGCAACAAAATGTTTATTTGTTTGTGACCTTTGCTTCATTTTCAGACTGGAATAGTTCAGCTGGAAGAAGCCTGTGAGGATTATCTAGTCCAACAGCCATTTTAGGTTTTTGCCTTGACTTGGATTTGAAGTGAGGTGGCTGCAGCCACAACGCAGAGCAGTGACCGCTCTACAGCCACGGCTGCCTGGAGTCCAGTGCTATCGCCACGCATAAAGCTTGCATTATTCTGATGCTATGTCTAGTGATGTGACTTAGCACTTGATTTGGGTAGGAGAATTAAAAAAGCTAAATAAAATAATGACTCAAAATGCTACACATTTGTCCAACCCCTTGAATAGCTGTTTACACTCCTACTTTTACTATAAATCAGTACCTCATGGCTTCTTTGTATAAGACGGTGAGCTAGTCTAGTGGGATGACCTAGTTATTTTTAAAGCCCGCTTATGTCAATGCTCTCTGTCCTGTGACCATGTTGGCCACCATTATTTCGGGGTGAGGTCAGTCTTTTTCTTTGCTCGGGCCCCCTGCCAGTTTCTCAACACCTGCCTTGAAAGTGACAGCTCTATGGGTGTCCTCATAAATTAAAAATCATGTGCCTCTGCCCTGATGCCTTGGGACAGGCACAAAGTTAGAAACTGTCCTGTAACCCAAGCCCTGGGGCTGCTGCACGGGACAGCTGAGCAGCAGGCAGCGAGCCCCAGCAGCGGGGGGCCGGCTGCACCGCAGAGCTGGGGCAGCGCCCAGCCTGGTGCCAGTGGGCATGTGGCTGTGCCTGGTGAGAGCCAGGGATGGCCCCCAGGTAGTGGTCTTTCCCCACGGAAAGGGCGGAGAAACCAACGGGCTAACGAGGGGCTGCTCTGGGTTCTGTGCATAACCTTTGCCCTCCTGTACCTGGGACGAACTGAGCTGGCAGAGACAAGATGGGGAGCGAGGAGTGGGGAGCAGGCTCTCCACAATGAATGGGCAGTCCCGTGCACAGTTGTCACTTTGCCACCTCCCAGCTCCACCCTTACAGCTCTAGCACATAATTGACCACAGCATTAATTCAGTGATGTCTTTTCCTCTTTCCAGTGTGCACTGTAGACACTCGGCCAGCATACATGTGCTCCATAGCCTGGCAGAGTCCTAAAGCTTCAATTCAGCAAAGCCCTTAGGTGTTCTCCTTTCCCTCAAACCTGGCTGCTCAGTCTGCACCTCTCTCACCATCCCCACCATGAAGGTTACATCCACCTGCACAGAATCTGTTGGACAAATCATACAAGCTGCAACACCCCACTGCTCTAATCTGTCTGCTCCCACCCCAGGTGTGTGTTGTGACCTGTTTCAGGATCCATGCCTGGTGGTGCCCGAGGTCCAGGGAGCTGCACCTGCAGTATCCCAGCACCATAGTTGCCTCTCAGCTCCATACCTGCGGGTGCCAGACGTGACTGCTAATGTGACCCCTGGTGAGGTTCTGGCATGCCAGCTCCCAGCAGAAAAAGCAATGAAAGCAGTGAATAGAGCAGAGGCTGATCAGGCATCCTTTTCAAACCACCTTGCCGCCCTCAAAGGCACAAGCAAAATCTGTTACCCTGTTGCCATAGGATCCTTATCTGAATGACTGAACTGCAGCAAAGTAGAACCCTCTTTTTTTTTTTTTTAAATGATCCATGACTTGTGATTTTAGCAGAGACTGCTTTTTGTCTTTCCTCTAGTCTTGTAGTGGACATCTTTTAAGTTCCTTGTATTGTATTGTGTGGTTGGTGCTCTTGCACATTCATTAGTAATTAGAACCCTCTGCTGGTCAGAGCTGTCTTCAAGAAAAGCAAACCTTGCTTTCTTTTGATTTTAGAGTCACACGAAAATAAATTTTACTTCCTTACAGCTGTGACTCTGAATATTATGGATATTATATTTCTGGGTGAAATACTGAGCTGGGACTGATGGATAGGCTGGCAAACAAATTTATTTGCTTTGCAAAATAACGAGGTTACATCTCTTTTTGGGGGGGTCAACTGATTAGGTCTCAAATTGACTGATTGGAGGTGGATGTGTGAGACTCCAGAGATAATTTGCTCTAAGTTTTGGCTAAACATTGGCTTCTCCAATTCACATGTGATTTATCTGCTCAAGCACACTGTATGGTATGGAGTTTTCATCCTGGATCTGGTATGGGAGATATTTTTCCTTCTGGAGGGTGGTATCTTCTCCTCAGAAAAAAACATTTGTGACCTCCAGCCGACTCAGGGTAAACATTGTAGGAATTTCCCGATTTGGTTTTCTGCCGTTCCTGAGCACATTGCCAGCACTGTAAAGAAAAGGTGTCTCTGTGGGAAAACATGCCATACTGAAGGAGCTAATAACCAGAATAAGAGGTAGTGCCATGGAGCCTTGGAGTGGTGCTTTGCTAGCTGTTTTTGCAGTATAAACTGAGCACTTTAATTATAAGATCCTTGTCCCATTTAGTGCTTCCCATACTGTATCTCAAAATTAATGCATAAGCATCCACCGGAGTGCTACTGGTAGTGATGCATCCTGTATTTTGGCAAGTCTCTTGGTATGTGTGTTCCTTGAGTTCCTTTCAGGTATTCTTTGAGTTCTCTTCCTCTCCCAGCCATGTTGGCAACTGACAGCATTGAGGACTCAATGTCCCTTTTTTCAGCCGATAGCAGCAATAGCAGCGGCAAGACTTATGGGCACACATGCTTTAAAGCCTTCTGCCTTAAAGGCATCTATCATCCCATCTCTGCATCTGGCAACATTTTATAGGTAGATAGGACAATCCAGACGAAATTGTCTATGGGGAAGGCTGCTTTGCTGCTGGCAGAGTGAGGGGCCAACTCCTGCCTCTGTGGCGTTCCTTTCCCAGTTGCCCCACCTGGCGCAGATCTGGGCAGTGCGCCGAGCAGGGAACATGCCTCCTTTCCCATGGGTCTGGTGGTGACAGCAGCTCCTGGCCCCTGGCCAGGGTGGCTGGGGCCTGGGAGGAGGCTTTCAGAGGTCCGAGAGGCATCTGCTGGCCCAACAGCTGCTCCCAGCAGGCAGACAGGGGACTGGGACAGAGCAGCCTGCTGGGCACTAGAGCACGGCCTCATGGTGGGGAGGGGAAATTGTAGGGCTGCAGGAGAGCTCCATGGAGGCTGAGGCATGATGATACTAGGGAGAAAGAAATGGGAAAGAGCCCATTAGTAATGAGAATAAGTAAAGATAACTCTTTAGCACAGGACATAAGTGAATATTGCCATGTCACAGTTTTGCTTTCTTCTTGTCTTTTCCTAATGGAAAACACTCACAAAACCAAACCATTAATAAACTTTGGAAAAATATCACCTTGCATCTTTTCAAATCTCAAGGCAATGAGGCCATTGCCAAGGTGATCACCTATTTGTCACCCGTGAGTGACACTAACAAATATTTTAAACCAAAGCAAGGAGTCACCCCAGTGACAGAATTCCCCTTGCCTTTGCTGGACTAAAGTGTTGGATATGTCAGCAAAGATTGGTCTGAGATTGGCTTGGGGAAAATAAGGCAGTCCTAGTTGCACTGATCTAATAGCACCTACAGCTGCCTTTGTCAGATTAGCAGTAATATGGAAATAAGGAATCGTCCACTGGAGTAATTTTTTCAGGGAAAAAAATTATGGTAGTCGTCAAAGAAGGTAGAGATCGCACAACTGAGACAAAGCATGGGGCTCAAAGAGTTAATACTTGTGCTTTTTGCCTTTATGCAGAACTTTTGGTCTGAGTCAGCATTGTTCTGAAATCAGTGGAAGATGGGACCTTTAAACCATCAAAATCCTGATGCTCTAGGATTGCACTTGTCTCCAAAAGGCAGTATTGCTTTGTCAAATTAGAGCACGACAAGACATCAGGTGACAGCTAATTTAATTTTGCTCTGCAACACACCTATGCCTCCAGACACCTGCATGTCCCTAAAGAAGTAATTTAAACGTCCAGAGTCCTTGTTTTCCTTCCCTGTGTTTCCTTTTCTCATCAGCTTCAACCACCATTGACTGGATATGAGGTGTCTGTCTCAGTTTGAGCTTCTCTGTCCACCAGTGTTATGGGGACATAAATAGAAGCTGTGCCATGTGAAAACACAGAACTGTTCAGTATTGAGCAACTTTTGATGCTGAATTTATTACACAGTAGAAAAATGTCAGTTGTGGGAATCATAGTGAGTATACTGCACAAAACCATGGTTTGTCTGCTGAAACCTTTCCCAGCTGTTCTTCGCTGGGCACAGAGCGTGGTTGTGTTTGAATTTCTGCTGTTGGTAATGCAGCTAGGGCTGAAGACAAAACAAAGGGAAGCCTGCCTGTCTCCTAAAGGATTGATAATCCAAGGTCCTGAGCCTGGCAACACTCATGAGCAGGTTTTATTTCATGAACAGAAATGGTAGATACTTACTTGAGTATATATATCTACTTTTCAACTATAGCTACTGTGTCCAGAAAGGGCTTGACAAAAAGTTTCTACCTATCAGGATGATTTTTATTCTTTACTTGTTTTCCTGCCCGACAGGGTTAGGTTACTTGATTTGATTTTTGTGGGATAATTCTGTGGGACAACAAAGTAGCTTGAGAGCCAAAGAAAGCCTTGATAGGATCTGGGACGTTGAACAGCATCATTGTGGCCTTGCTTCATCCTGTGAATATCTTTCAGCATTTCCGTATTTAGCCCACAGTGTATTTAAGAATTTAAGTCAGACTGTAACTCTAGGAGGTAAACATTTTGTTTAATCAGGGTCTTACGTATTTTCTTGGCTGTGTTCATCACAAGAAAACTCCTGAACTAAAATTTGCAAAAGAAGGTTAAAGAGTCACCTTCTAATTTCATTATAGTTGGGTTTTTATGGAGAAAAATGAAGTAGAAAGCACACCAGTATTGCCAGATCAATTTTATAATGCCAGCACCTTTAAAGGCAACAGTTGCAAACTAGTTTTACACTGCTACAGAGCACAAAAATAGTTTGTGTTGTAAGGATCCTTGTTCAGAAGAGAGGAAAAACACAGGAGCTGATTTCTGTGCCCACCTAGGTACAGATGGGAGCTTATGTGAAAGGGAGATGTTCATGGCTGTGCCCATGATGTGCCAGTGGGTGTCAATCAACCTTGTATCCTGGTGGCTATTGATGATGAACCATTAATCTTCACAGCACTTTGTTTCTAGTATTTTAATATATTTGAAGAGATGCACAACTGTCACTGGTAACAAAGCATCTCCTGATCATTGACCTCCCATGAAAACTCTACGTGTTTTCTACTACAATCCAACAAACAGGACTGAACAATAAAAAGGATTCCAGAATGTGTTTAAAAATACTTTTGCTTGTTGAATCACTGCACACGCTTTGCTGCATTCAGAGAGTTTGGTATTCAGGTCTTGCCTGAAGCTAATGACAAAAACACCTCTCACCCCTGTGAAAGCTGAAGGCCTGCTTTAAGTGCTGTGAAAACAAGTTGGGCACCTCTTGATGTCAATTTGATTATATGTAGGTGGATCTGCTCACACTTAATAGGCACAATGCCTTAATACCCTCCAAAGCCAAGAGAATTCAAAAAACGGCACTTGCTGAAAGGTTTCTTTCCTCCAGCTTGTTCCTCTGAACTCAGCACCTCATTGGGAAGCATGACAGTAAGTTTTCTGTGCTAGCAATATTTCAATGAGGCACAATGTATCAAGATGAACTGGAGGCTATCCAGTACTCCCTGTTCTTGATGTCTTCATCAGGGGGAAAATTTAATACCTATTTGATTTCACATGCTGCATTTTGCCTGATTTGTGCGATGAGATGGTTGGCATATCCATTCACTGTTCTCACATATGTGTTGCCTAAACACTGTGCTGAGAATAGCAAAACATTTGGGGGATTTCTCCTGCCCTCGTTCTGCCCTGGGAAAAACTTGCTGTTGAAATGCACAACATCTTAGGGGTAATAACAAATAAAAGGAAGGATATCTCATTGATTTGCAGATTTCTGTCTGCAAATTATGCTAGAGCCACTTAATCATTTTCAGTGGAGTTGGTCTAGACTTCTCCAAATGTTAGTATTTTCATATTTGGCTAAGAAGAAACAAGAACACATTTTCTGTTCTCCTCTTATAGTAGCTTGCAGACTGACATCTCCGTGGAAGAGTGAGTACCCACAACAAAGGGAGGCTGTATGCTGTGTTTTCCATGCTCCAGCTGCACAGGAGCCATCAGGGCTCCATGTAACAGGGCGCACTGATCTAGCTTCTCTCTCTCTTTGGAAGATCAGATTTGCTAAGTGCTTAATGGCAGTGAAGTTCTCCTGGTGACCAGGCTGGTATTGCCTTCCTTACACGGACTGTTAAAGTGCACCGACTATTATTCACCTACGCAATTAATTGCCAAGGAGACAGAGGAAATATGTGCCCAGAGAAGAAAATGAAGCCATTTTTATTTGCTGGCTGATCAAAATCCAGTGGCTTTTGAAGACAGTGTGAAATGATCATTAATTAGGAGGGATACCTAAATCTGAAGTTCAAAGAACCCTGTACAGGCCAAGGAAACAAGGCCTGGAGGACAGAACTCATTCTCTCACTGGGAAAGGGTGCCTACATGGAAGCGCACAAGTCTCATGACCTGTGGAGCAGGACCTGCCTAGCTGCATAAATTTTTCATGTTTTCTTGTTAGACTTTATCCCAGAAGGGAGGTGGTCAATGCTTTCTACCAACACAGATCCTATTCCTCCAGGGACTTGGGCAGGGCGTCTCTGAGTCTCTGTGGTGACCTGAGCGTAGCCACTGTCATGAACCAGGTGGGATGTACTTAAAAGTTGCTTAAGAAGAGCGTATAGGGCATTAAAATAAAACAAAATTCATTTCCAAACTAAGAAAAATCTAGAACTTTGAAGGTCTCCCAACAGTCAGTGCCCTTAGCTTGCAATAGACCTTTGCTTTGTTTTCACTAAAAAAAAGCTGTACTGCCAATTGAGCGAAGAGGAGTCGATCTAGGATTCATATATTGTTTTTGCAAAGAATGTGTATACAAAATATAACACCTGAAGGTATTATAAAAGATACTCTGCAAATACATAGAAAAAAAAAAGCATCTTATTATGCCAAGGCCACGGGTTCAATCCCCATATGGGCTGTCCACTTATGAGTCGGACTTGATGATCCTTGTGGATCCCTTCCAACTCAGAATATTCTGTGATTCTTGTCTGTTTTTTCAAAACAGTATCCCTGAAATACTTTGTGAGTAAAAACGTGTCTTCAGACTCAAGTCAGAGTTGGACTGTGGTTTTGAGAACTTTTGCCAGCATTGTGCCCATTTATTAAAATAATTATGTGGCAACCCCAGACAGCTACATGGAAACCTGAGGATAGTAGAAGAGAGCAAACCTAGAGAAACTTAGAAAATAAAATACAATTTTCCCAGAGTCAAGGGGCTGGGCTATTTCTCTCCTGGGAAATAAACATTTTAATATGTGTAGATCTGACCCCAACCACTGTCTTACAGATTAGCCTGAAAGATTGTGCTCTGGAAGGGCATGCAGAGAACTCCATGTGATAATTTCCTGGAATTTCTGGATCGAAACAGATAAGAGCTGCATGTTGACATCTGTGAATTGATGTGACCTTTTGTTTGCAAGCTGATCAGACTGTGATCAACGAAGAACCATGATCAAAAGCCTTAGATAAAGGATTCAATGAGTTAAATTTGGGAAAAAGACGCAAAAAAAAATTTCTGACTTTAGTTCCACATAGATTGAAGTGGTATTTGCAGACTTCTTTACAGAAGGACTGCTTCCTGGTTAAATTTACTGTCTTTCCTCTAAATGCTAAATCATATTAAAATGTGTAGACTGGTCAGAAGTCTTCATTAAAATGTGTAGACTGGTCAGAAGTCTTCAAGAAAGCAGTATCTGTGGTTCCAAGAAGTACAAGAATGTGAAAAAAAAATAGTTATTTACAAATATGTCGTATTTGGCACTTTCTCCTTGCAAATGAGGAAAATGAGGAAATATGGACGTGATAAATAACCTTTACTAAAATCCTATGATTTTGAAGAATACTATGCTAACCAAAGTTATATTAACACTACTCTTCATAGAGAAAATTGGAATGGATCTTCAAGAATAAGTACTTCCTCTTAATTTATAAAATTTAAGTATTTTCATTAAGGTTATCCTTTGCAGTAATAGTCATACATGGAAGTTTGTGAACAAGGTCAGAAATGTTGTTTAGACAAAAACTGGAGTTTTGCCATGGATTTTAATGAAGTCAGATTCAGGCTTTACTACATCTTCTTTCCAGTACAATGCTACTTGCCCATGACAGTCACAAGCCCTAACATCAACCTGCATTTGATGTAGTTCAGTGTGAATAAAGACAAAATGTTTATGGGAGAAAAACTACCTAGACCTGTTATTTAGATTTTTAACTATTTAGGTAATTAACTATTTAGACCTGAAAAACTATTTTCAGGCCTGTATGGAGACATTTTTGTGTCCTACTATAGAAGTATTGAGCAAGCATATGTCCAAAAGCTGAAGGCTGAATGTTAGTGCAAAGCACAGTGAAATACATTGCTATGCAAAAAAATCACTTCCTCTCAAATGACTCTCAAGACTTGTCACTAAACACATATGTAGACAGCTTTCCCAAGATTTATCAAGCCAAATCTTCAAGGATGGAGACTCATTAGGTTTTCTGGGCAAGTGTGTCAGTGCTTGTCATGGAAGATATTTTCATCAAGTGCACCCACTGGTTCTGTTGCTACAGCTTGTGACTGCTGCCTCTTGTCCTTTCACTTTTATCTCTGCCTCTATCATCTCCACAACCCCCTGTAGATACACTGCTAGAAGACTGCTGTTAGATTCACCTTCTTGCCTTGTCTTCTCCAGGCCAGAAAAACACATCTCCCTCAGTTTTTCCTTTTTTCTTGGATGCTCCATACGCTTAAATGTTCTGCTTGTCCTGTGCTGGACTCTTTGCAGGCTGACTGCGCCCAACCACTCCCAGGCTGCCCTGCTCCTGGCTGGGGTGGTGGAACAGCTCTGGCTACCAGGTGCCCTGCCACCCTAGGAGAGCCCTCACTGCTCCTGGTCCTTGAGGAGGTCCCTGACAATTCCATATGTACACTCATACAAGCAGAGGAGAAGGGAATAATTCCTTTGCCACTGCTTAAATTCCTACTATTCACCATGCTCACTGGTGTCCAGTGGCTAATCCTCTGAGCCACTTCTCCAGCCTTCTTTTAGGACACAGCTCTAACTACCCTTACAAAGCCTCCCTGGTAAAATGGTTGTCATAGTGGTGTCCACTTTCCATCATTTCTGTACAATGGCAATTGCAAGGTGTATTTAGGGGCAGAACGTACTTTATATGTCCTGTTTCTAATTACCAAGATGTAAAAAAGAATGTGTAAACCACTTGATAATAACATGTGTGTTAAAGACTGGCTGGAGCATTTATTAGAAGAGCATTTCTTTATTCTTTAGCATGTCAATGTATACAGGCAGGATGGTTTTCCTGTTCCTTTTAAAAAGAAAAATACTAGGCTTTGATTCTCTGGTTTCTTTTCATCTTCATCTAGCATAGAAAGCTTCAGGGAAGGAATACAAAAAGATAGAATAGCAAAGAAATCACAAAAGGAAGATATCAATAAGAAGCACCACTGACTATTCTCTAAGCAGTTTCCAAGCAACTTTTAATGGAAGGTCAGGCACAAGCAAGATAGAGGGAGGAAAACCCAAGACATTATTTCATACAATAAAGTGACTGTGAATGCTGCCAGTTACAGAGGAAATAGATTGGCCAGCCTGAGCACTTATTTATGTTTTTCTTTGGATACAAATGAAAATCCTCTACAAAGGCTACTATCAAATTTGAACGGGAGTGTTAATTCTAGCAATGGGTTTGCAATACTCCTCAGAGACGCTTTCATCACTGAATATGTGATGTTGACTTTGTGGTAATAATAATGATCCTGCTGGACTCCCTGAGCTCCTTCTGTCTGAAGATCTATAATGCTTTTTGTCTTTAATTAATCATGCCTTACATTTGCAGCTTCAAGAATATTTGACATGAGGGATGTGGATAGAGCAACTGAAGGATGGAGGCAAGGAGTGACTTTCTCAAAATTGCTGTAGCTGTCCACAGACAATGGAATGGCCAGAGGTGTGCCTCCAGTCAAGAGGAGATGACAACATGTGCAGAGAAACCTTGGTACCCAGCACTGTGGGCTACCTACCACAGTTCCTTGTGGCAAGAGAGAGAGGTTGTACCTGAAGGGCGTATTTCTGTATGTGTAACTCATGTATGATGTTTACTTCTTTCTTCATCCAGCACCTGGCAGCTTTAGAGAGCTGGCAGCTGAAATAGTCCTTTTGAACCTAAGTGTCCCAACAGGCAGTCTGAGTGCATCACTTTGGTCCCAAAATGACAGAGCACAAAGCATCTCTCTGTACTTTGTGGCTTGTTATCATGGTCAAGAAGCAAAACGCCACGTGTCCGTGCCAAGAAAAGCCCTAAGAAGGGTTCCAGGGGTTGGTTTGGAGGCCTGAAATTGAAGAAGCCAAATTATTAGTTATGTTGAGAATGCTGGCCCACTGAGAAGTAATAGCAAGTGCAAATCAAAACTTTTCTCTTTTAGATTCAGTCTTGGAGTAAAATGTTTAGCTGACAAGATGATAAAGTTTGATTTGATAAGACTTTGCTTCTCATGGCTGGATGTTCTGATGTCTGCACCAGGATGATACTACAGCCTGTCTCTTCACATGGCCCTTCTCCTTCCCCATCCGGCCTGTCTTCAGGTTAAAAGAAAAAAAGAAAGAAAAAGTGTTGGGGAAGATGAAATAGGAAAGACTTATAAATATGTTCACATAGCAAAAGATGCTGACAATATGGAAACTACAAGCGGGATTGAAATGAAGACAAGCTTTGAGATACCAAACTCCAGTTACTGAACAACTGGAAAACAATGGTATGGCCGACTGAAAGAAATCCCCCTTTAATAAAACCAAACCCTCTGTTTGCTGACAAGTCCGAGGGTCAAAACAGACCCTGCCAATGTGGCAGAAGGTCCAAAAAGCAGATTTTAAGGTTTAAAATATAACGCCATATGGTAATGCGATGATTCTTATAGGCTATATGTTAATGTAGTAGGATTTGTAGCATGTTCTAGATTGGTTAATAGAAATTAGAATATTCAGCACAGAAGATGATTTATTGTATTGTAATCGGCAACCACGGGACTTTGACTCTGTGCTGTATTCTATTCTATTCTGCTCTGCCTCTTCCCCCTTTCTTCTACTCCCTCCTCCCTTTGCTCTGACCTGCTTCGGGCTGCATCCAGCAGCTCCAAGCGGGTCCTTCATACCCACACCCTTTCACAATAAACCCCATGCTCTAAAACTATCTTCAGAGATCTCTCGTCTATGTCCTGACCGTCTCATAGAGGCTCTCCACAGACGCTTCTAAACCTACAAAAAAGAAAAAGGCAAGTGAAACAATAGTCTGAATTTGAATTTTTAACCAGAGAAAATATTTTTGCCAGCAGTTACTGATGATGAGGTTCTGGGTCAGCATCCTATATGCTCAGGTGCCTGAACAAAGCATCAAAAATCATTTACACTGGGAGGTCCTCAGCCTTGATCCTGCATTTAACCTGATAGCCCCACGTAGCCCTCTTGGATACCCCTAGGACATGCCAGATTCATGTGCCACCTCTATCTAGATGCTGTTAGCTCAGAGTATTAATATTGTCAGGCTGCAAAGGCCTTTTGCTCTCCGGGAATAAGGTTCACACAAACACACACACGAGGGTGGTTGCGAGGAATTGCTGCAGCTGAACACGAGACTCTGGGAAGCATGTCTCTGCACATGCTCTTATGTGTGCTTTCCACAGCTGAGGGGTGATGCTGAGGCCACTTGTCTTGCTCCAACTCCTTGCTTGCCAGGCACAGCTGGTTCGTAATCCAGTCCACTGGGACCCTAAAGTGGAAAGAAGTCACATTATGCCCTTGAAATACATGAGAGCTAGTGGCCAGATAGTCCAGTATATAAAGACTGAGATTTGAGTACAAGCTTACAACTGTGATGCCTGTGCTACATTTTGTTTGGAGAAATTGATTACAGATATTAAAGGGAATGGACCAGCTTTTTAACATGGTTTCAGCTACTGAAATCTGCTCAGCTTTTACTTTCAATTTCCAGGCATGTGTATAAGAAGACTTGCCAGAGGTCACAAGAAACAATCTCAGAATTTATTCCACAGCATGAATGGGTTAGTTATAGTGCATTTTCCTTGTCCTAAAAATAGACTGAGTGAAGGTTTGAAGGTCCGTCTTTGATAAACAAATCTGTTTCTGTGTTCTGAAAATGTGTTATGCATCAGACTGCTTGTTCAAGGGTACCCTATGAACCAGGGTACAGATGTCTGGCAATATACACTTATGGAAGAAGCTGACATAGTTCAGAAGAACCTTGTCTGTAAAATACACTCAGCTATATCTGAAAAAATGCCATGAAAATCTCAATATTCTTACAGCACTCCTCCTATTAGACATGATTTTTTATTTTTTATTTAAATCACAGCCCTTTTCAAACTGTATGCAAACCACATGCATCCCAAGCTTCTTCCTGCAAAGAAGGACACGAGTGAGAGCTAATTACATCCTTACTGAATGTGCTGAATTTGACCTGAAGTAGAGGACAGATTTTTCACAAGACATGCTCAGCAGTGGACATGGCAACTAATTGTCAGGGGTGCAATAACATCTTAAGGCTAGTGCAGCTGGTCTACAGAAAACTGAAATAACACCTTAGACAGTGCTACATATAGACTGATACAGGGGCCAACAGTTGAGTTTCCCTCTATTGTCTTCTTCAGCTGCATTAGACCAGCTTTCTGTTCCAGACCCACTTGGCTGAGGTCACCTCCTGGGCTGAAGTCAGTGATGCAGCTGCCAAGTCTAGGTCAGAAGAGGGATGTGAGAGAATATTTCTACCTCAGAGTAGGTTGATACTGGTTTTATCTGGGCTGCCCTGCTGTCCTCTGCAGAAGTGTGGTGCCCAGCTCTGAGCGTGTGGGTTACATTGTGGGTAGTTGGCTGAGAAATGCTTTGGAAGGGCAGCAGCACATCTCTGTCAGAGGTTTGTGGTGGGTGTCTCTTCTAAGACAAAAGGTTAATAGAATTCCAGTATTTTACTTATAAAGCCTTTGTTTTCTTTGCTTGCTTTTAATTTGGCATTGTGAAAACTTCTTCAGTCATGATGGGAAAAGAACATCTTGAAGCCCATGCAATTGCAATTAACTTAATTTGAACTAGATTATGTGAGTTGTTTATCATGCTGCAGTCTTGGACTATATGAGACAGCATTCTTCATGTTTGCTCACTACACTTCTTCCTGCCCTTATTATCTAATTTCTGGGGGGTTACTTCAAGAGTTACTTGAGATTTTTTCAAAGTAATGATCTGCACAGCAGCCAGCAGCTGGGCTTCTTAGTGGGACCAGAGTGTGTGTACGTTCCACAGAACTACTTGCTTCCTTGTTTCTGAGGCAAATTTAAAGCTCTCATCTCCGCCTCCATGAAAAATCTTTTGAGTATTTTAGAAACCATCTCAGCTGGAGCAGTTTCTTTTAAGGCAACAAAGCTAATGGTGTCTAATAAAACTCCTTGTAGCTAAGGAAAAAGAATGACTGGATGAAATCTCTGAGTGGAATTAACTACCAGAAGGAATGAGTTTAAGCCCAGTTTAAGTTGTTTTTGGAGCAGCTGAAAACATTTTTAAAAACAGGCTTCTTGCAACAAACAAAGAGAAGAAATGACAGCAATAATAACAGGAAATTCGGGACTTTCAACTCATTCTCCATAATAGGCTTTAAAGAAAACATTACTAATGGGATGAAGTAAGGTAATATTATGGCTATAAAGACAAGGGACTGCAGATAGGAGCTAAGAAACTCATCTCTCTAAGTGTTGCTTTCAGGTCAGTGACATCTTAAACAATAACATACAGATCTGCCTTTTAATTCCTAACCTGTCTCCTGCCTAGGTTCATTCAAATCTTGCTTTCTCTCTCTTACAACACTTAACGGACATTTAGTCACTGCTTCAGGATTTATCTAGCTAAAAATGACTCTTTTACTTTCTATAGCTTTCTCTAACACTGCACCAACATATTGTCCTGTGGTCAGTACCATTCTCAGCCTTCCACTTCTCCTAGCTTTTGGCAGAGGAGTGAATGCAAGACAACACACCCTGGGTCTCCTGGTAGCTGCTGTGCCCACCCTGATGCCAGTCCCATGTTCTTCCTCCCTCTCTTACTCTGTGCTTGGTGCAATGTGTCAGGCAGTTCAGTGAGTCATACTGCTTTAAGACAAAAAAGATTATTTTGGGAGATTTGGTTTTCAGCTGTGTTGGTTCCCTGAAAAACCTCACTGTGAGGTTCCACAGACTGTAGTGTCAGTCTCTGGGGAGAGAGCTTCAGGACTTCAGCTGGGTTAAGGTGCTACAGAGGGGTACCTTAGCTGATGGCATTTTGCTGTATGATTCATCAAAAATGTACCCTTTCCTGTTCACAATGCAACTTTTGTTACTGCAAAATTATCTTACCCAATGTAATGGTTTAGGAATGGTATTGCCCAATTTAGTGTTCCCACTGAACCCCTCCAAACCATGCACTGCTCCCTCATTCCCCCCTCCTGCTGCAGCAGGCTGGAGAGGAAGACTGGAGGCACAAAGGGTAAAGACCATGGGCTGAGATAAGAATGATTTACTGGAAACAGCAAATAAAAAAGAAAATGAGCAGTAACAACAACAATACTAATATTAATACTAATAATTAGTATTAATAATAATAACACAGAGTGTATAAGGAAAAAAAGGGAGTGATTCACACGTGACTGCTCACATCCCAAGGAAAACACCCGACAATAGCCGACTGCTCCCTCCACCATGCTATGCGACTCTTCTGCAATCCCCTCAAAATGACATGAGGTAGTAAAAAATAACCTATGTGTCCTGGCCATGCCCCCTCCTGGCTACTGCTAAAAATGAACCCGGTCCTGGCCAGAACCAGGATGGCTGGTATTGAAGAAACACCATCCTGTCTCATCGGTGTTGCTGTAATGACCGTTTCTTATCATGTCAAGTTCCCTGGACAACAGTTCCCTATGCAGCCTCTATCAATTCCCCATGTTTTCTGCTGCATGAAGTGTCTCAGACTCAGAGCCCTTCCTGGACTTTTTTATCCTGCCCCAACAGATCTTAGTCACTCTCAAAGTATTAACTCCCTTCTCCATTTGTGCCCTGCTGCCATAGCATGTTCAGTTTCAAGATGCTCTTGACCACACAGTTATCCACGTTGGGGAAGCTTCTACATATCCCTGCTATTATCTTCCCTGAGACCCCTTCTTCAGATTCCTTTATTCTGTGATACCTACAGCAGGAAAAAAAAAAAAAGAAAGATGACCAGTGACTGGTGTCCTCAGTCTGTAGACTGCTGTGTCAGCCAGCATTGTATTGCTGTACCTCTTCTCATGCTCGTATCTTTTACAATACTTAATTTATGCTGCTGCAATATCTAAGAGCAGCATCCTGGTCCAGATTTCTTACTTGGGGGTTAGAAGGAGGTTACTACTCCATTTTTATTGACTGCTCCATCTTTACTAGGTGTGCAAGTTGCCAGTATGTCGATCCATATAGTCCAAAATTCAAACCAGAAGGCAATACGCAGTGATAAAAAATAACTGAACAGTTTATTCATGTTGCTAGATTCAAATGTAGAAGCACTATCTGGAGTAAAATCAGCAAAGAATTGTTGTCATTTAAATTTGCTTGGGAGTTTCACAAACTAGGAAAAGCTTTAAAAAATTATGTAATCAGAATTAAACTAAGTAAAGTAAAAGTTTTGGTAGGACTTTTTGGCTTGGCAGACTTCCGTGCAGGCTGAGGAGACCCATTTCTCTGCTCCAATGTTTGTTTTCATGAAGACATTTTGTATATAATGATGTGGTGATGTGTTACCGTGGATGTAGCACTAAATATAGAGTGAGAATATGTGTGCTATTTGAGGAGATCATGCAAGGGTGTGTAGCGGGGGCTGCATTTGCTGTATGTGCAGTGCCCTATTTATAACAGACATATAGGATGGATTTAGTGTGCTAGAAGTGAGCACGTGAACTGAAGAATTGTAAGGACATGGTGGTAGGGCTCAACAAACTGGAGTATCTAACGTGTCAAAAAGAATACTGAATTCATGAAATGCACTCAAATTTAGCTGCTTTTTGCTATACTAACAAAAAACATTTCTGACTTGGTTTCATTTTACACCTAAACTTGGTAGTCAATAATAAATATGACCTTGATCTTCCTATTTTTGGTGAGTTGGTTTTTTGCATCCACACAAGTCAAGCGAAATCAAGTAAATCCTCAGTGCATAAGTTGTGTTCATGTGGCAAATTACAGAATTATGTGCAAGTGCTGGTGCATGCCACTCGGAGCCATGGCCACTAGGCCTGGTCTCTGTTTTCTGGTAGGAAAAGATGTTTTTCTAGAGACCACTTCTCTCTTCCTTCCTTCAGAATGCTTGAACATACTTTGCTACAGCTTTGATAAATTTTCTTGACCTTGCAACTTCCATTAACCAGATGAGAGAAGCTGAACATCTGCGAGATTCACAGAGAATTTAAGTTTGTCCATAGGCTGTTGGTTTTGAACACTCAACATATTTGAAGTAGGCATATGACTTGCAGATTTATCCTGGAGACCAACAAACAATGTGTTGAGGAATTTCATTGCCCCATAGCAGTAAAAGTAAATGAATTAGTAGACTTGTCACAAGTTAAAAATTCTTGGCTTACTTGCTTACAGGGAGCTGAAACATCTCAAAATCAGAAATTGAAAGCTATACGCAATTCTGACTTCTTCATCTGTATATGTTTCCAAAACGAATCATTACAATGCAATTGTGAACACAACTTGAGAAACTTTTAAAAGTTCTAATCAGCAATTATATAGTTGAAATATTTTGAGAGATCAGCTGTATGTGTACCAATACAGAATTTTTCTCTTACTTGCATCATTCCTTCAAAAATCATGAGGATTTTTTTTGGCTTCCAGGAATAGCAGAGGTAACACAGGGATGTACCATCTGCCCTGTGCAAAGAAATCTCTGTTCAGCTTATTTTCTAAGGTCAGAAGCTTCTGGTCCTCTGATTCCTAAAGGAGGACGTACAGTGTAAAGCTGGTTGATACCTGTCTACCATCTTCTCCTGTTGGTCTGGTGGGAGACATGCCTGTTGCAACCCTGCCCTTTAGGGTTTAACCCAAATTCCCTCAGCTGCAGAATGCAGTAGCTGCTTCTGGGTCTGACACATGGCATTGCAGCACGGTGAGGATGGTGCCTTTGGGAGCACATGGAGACTCTTGCACAGCAGCTCTCTCTCGCCAGTGAACCTCACGATCCAAGTTCTATGATGAAAGGAGAACTCAGCATTTAGGAGCCCTGGTCTGAGCCAAAGTCCCTTGCTGTGCCTACTTTAAGCCTGACCCTGACCTAGGGACACTGCTTTTCAAGGCTGGTACTCACTTAACTCTAAGTTTTTTGGTTTCTATCCCTCATTTACATCACAGAGGTGCCATTAACACAGGTGAACAGTCACTTAGCATGTGTTTAGAGATCCCTGTTGTCACAGCCTCGTGCCCTCAAGGAAGATCTGTGCAAGAATTCAGGAAAACTAAGCAGTTTCCCTGAGTTCCTCATTGCCTGGCTCATGAGTCTTTTTTATGAACTCCAGGATGAGAACACAGATCTGCTACAGCTGCCAGAGACTGTCAACATACAGTGACTGAGGGAAACCTATATGCTCATCCTCATTACAGTGATGTAGGGTGTTTTTAGCTGAAGGCTCATGACCTTTGAGCAAAGTCATGTGGTGAAATGCAGACCATGGCCTGGACTGTGAAATGCATTCAGCCTCTGGCCCTGTGGCTGCACCTCCACAGCCAGCAGTGCAGGAACACTGAAACATCTCTTTCTGCACAAATGAGGAGGAACACTTGGTTTATTTTCATTGCATTGGTCTTCTATATACCATTGCCTTGTAGAAGATATCAGCATTGTCGGCAATCTAGAGCCTATACACTCTGTTTCTATTACAATTCCAGCTTTCCTGAAAGCAGGAGTTATGAGAGCCTAAAGACAGTATTTTCAAGAGAAGTCTATCCACAAATAGGGTTTATAAGGCTGGATTGTGTGTAAGAAGAACGGAGCATACCTTTGAAATCCTGGGCCCAAATGTGCCAAACAAATTGTACCCAGGCTCACAGCACTTCTGAAAGTCCAGCATTCAGACCTCACAGGAAACTTGAGGCAAAGGTTGGAGTGGGACCCAGGACTGGCTTCCAAATTTCTCTGGCCCAAGATGAACATTCCTGTTTACTCAAGAGAGCATGCCATGTTAAGCTCCAAGTATAAAGGAAAATTTGGTCAGTGCAGAGTTACCAAGGCTGTACTTTGGCAATGATGCTGGATTAAAATACCAGCTCTTCACATGAGATTTAATGAGTGCCAGTAGTCAAGGTGAGGCCTGTTTGAAACTTTTTTAAAAAGAATTTTATTTAGTCAAGCCAAAGCATTTTCATCAAGAAGACAGAGAACTTTCTGAACAAGAGATGGAAACTTATTTTCTAAAACAGGCAAGAGAACATACCTGTCCCTACCACTTCGTCACATACATGGTCTGCCAGAAGACACCAACCCCTTAGTCATAACCATAAAAGTTCCTGACAACTCTTCTTTCCTGCAGAAGGTCTTGATTCTGGTTTGCAGGGCACTGAGGCAACTGTGTACAAGCCAGGGATAACTGGGAACCATGCCTGGAAGAGAGCATGATGAGCCTTCCCATCATGGGCTCAGCCTAACCAAACCCAGGCACAAGTGTGGTGAGAGCTGCTCCAAAATTGGACAACCTTGAACAGAAATACTCCTGTGGCATTTTCAGAGTTTGAAAGGTTTTGTCTAGCTCTGATACCAGTCTCTGCACTGGAAAGAGTGTGAGGACAACTGTCTCCCAGTGTCATCCAGATAATAGGGTGATTGTCTGCAACTAACTGTGGTCTCTTACCAGCCTTCACATGCTGGAGATTGCTCTGCTTCACAAAACTGGGCTTGTACAGGGATTTTTCCATTCTCTGGGGCATAGGTCTTCCCAAACATTTCCACAGAATTAGTTTTTGGCTTATTGCATGGATGGGCCTCTTGACATGACTGATTGTGAAGAAGGGGAGGCAGGTCTGGTTTGTTTAGTTTTTAAAAATTTATTATTGGTAGATGATGTTTTGACCCCTTTGGCCTGGCATCTCCTGCACCAAAGAGGAGAGCAGGACCTATGCAATGAATGAAACCCTGAATAGAAAACACTATTGTTTCAATTTTTAAAAAATAATATTACAAGGGCTAATTGCATGATTTAACATTTGAAAACTTTGCATTCCTTCTCTGCTTTGGAGAGTAAAAGGGCCTATTATCATTTCCAGGCCAGATGTTTCAGTTTATTGAGCCTGTTTGATCCCTGCACCTGTCTAAGACCAGCAGTTGCTGGATTAGTGGAAGGAGCTGAATTAAAAAATCTGGACAACTGTTACTGAACAAGCGAATGGTGTGAAAATGAACAGACTTTCGTTATAAAGGATTTACTGTTTGTGACACAAGGCAGTACTCATCATTTATAGTGCAAAATGAGCATGTAGCCTTCATTCTGCATGTCCATGTGCTGGAATATACATTACAAAGTGACGATTACAGGAACTTCCAGTGAGGGAAAGAAAGGAAGGGAGGGAAACGAGGGAAGCAAGGGACACATTACACCATCCATCTGTGAGACAGCCGTTAGGTTACAAGGAATTATATATTATTTCTGGTGGATTATGCTGATTATAAAAAGAAGAATTCGGTTCCTGCCTCCACAGCAAACATTACTGTGCATCCTGAAGGAAGCAATGGCTTTTCACTTGCCCCTTTCCTGTCCTCTGTCTCTTTCCTTTGCTCCTTGCTCCCTTAAACATAACCATCAGATACATTTTCTCTCTTCCTGTTTTTGGGGTTTTTTTCTGTTTTGACTAAATGCACTGTGCCATGTGACTTACAGAAGTTGTTTCGCGTCTCAGGTCTATTCAATTAAGTTGTAAGTGTGGCCAGCCCTAGTAGGTCAGAGCCCAAGATCCCTCCTGCCTGGTAACCCATCTCTGACAGGAAAGATTAAGTGAATGGCTGGTATTCATACATCTTTACAGCTTAAAACCCCTCAAAACAAGTATGTGTCAAATGCACACTCTAGGGGACAAACTGCAAGAGGTGGCACTGTGGAAAGCTGTTTCACAAACTGCCGTTGACTTCTGCCAGGGAAGGTTAAATCTTACTGGTTCCTATTATCCCCAATTTACTGCTTTATACATAGCCGAGCCTGAAGAATAGGGGAGACATAGGTGTGAAAGTGGGTTAAGTGAAGAAAAATGGTTTTTCCTGCTGTGTGAGGTGTCTTAGATAATTTTCCAGCCCCGCCTATTAAGTCTGCCTCTTCCATTTGGAAAAAGTCAAGTGTGTATTCAAATACTCAGCACAAAGTTGTTCCTGCCTCTGCAAAGATCATGCCTAAAGCTGATTGGGTTGAAGACCACGGATGTTACTTCTGATTTACAGGTAGATGCATAGCAAAATAAAGTCGCTTGTCTGATATCAAACAAATCGGTCTATGATAAGAAGTGAAACCAAACATCATCTGTGACAGCTCAGGGGTTTAACCACAAGTTCTTAAGCCCTGCCGCCTTTTCACCAGTATCTTCAATGCTTTACTTATCTGTAAGCACTGACCCTGGTTTTGTGCAAATAAGCTGACCTAAGTGACTATGACTTGAGCAAGAACAGTTTTATGTGTCCAAGTACAAAGATAGACTTGGTCCACGTTCATCAGGAATCATTCTTATGCCCAGAGAGAAGGCAGCTTACAAGGAGACTGGTATGACAGAGGCGAGTCTTGCACCTTCCCAGAACTTTCCTAGATGTTATTGCAAAGGGTCTGACCCAGTGCCCAGGCAGGTTGCTGAGCATAGACCCTGGTGTGCTGGGTGCAGATATTCTCTGCATTTGGAAGACACTGTGTGGAGAAATCTTAGAAATCAATTAGTTCCAGATTTCAAAAGGTATGTTTGTATGCCCTCTCTGTCACTGCCATATTTTACTGATGGAGGTTCCTAAACTCAGGATATCCAGGGGACTAGTGCCTAACAACCTGTAAAACTCTGGCTTTTGGTCAATTATGACAATTAGACAGCAAGAATAGCACATCCAAAAATGTCCTATGCTGATGCAGCTGGACAACTGCAGTTTAGTTCTACTTCTTATTGTAATACTTCACACACAGACAGGCAGTAAAATGACAAAAGCTTAACATCAGACACTGATTCATCATCATCATATAAAGTCTTTGAAGAATAAGGAAAAAATACTGATTTTTCATTCACATTACAGGCAGTGGACCATATTAATTACTTGTTAATGTGCTTGTCAGTGACTTTTTAATAGGAACATAATGAAAGATTTTAGTTTAAAATTGGAGAAATTACAAATTTTTGTGCTGTTTTTAGTTTGAATATTGCTGTATAAATAATTGTTCTTTTTAAAGTCTTTAACTTATGCAAATATGCACACAAATATATACATTCAGCTGTGTGTTTAATCCTGTACCTAAAAGATGCTTTCACTTTTCCTCTTTCACTTTGTCTCTCTATTCTAATGAAAAAAATATATTACTGGGTAGCTGTTTTTACATTTTAGTGTTGTTTTCCATTGGTAAAATGTGGCTCTTATTAAAGATCTCTTTAAAAATCTAATTATTTTTTGGTCAGGGTAGTCAAGGTAAAAGTACCATATATCCAAATGAGATGCGGCTGCCTAAGATAAACTTTGATGTAATTGTCCTAAAAATGCTTGATGTATGCAAAAGGAATAGAACCACTGAAATTTGTTATTGAGTTATTTAAAAAGAAAAAAAAAGGTTTAAAATGCTGTATTAACTAAAATTAGCTTCTGAAGTGTCCTGCCAATTTCAGTTCTGTAGTGCAGCAGTACCTCTGGGATGTTGATTTATAATAACCAAGCTGGGAGCTTTTCTGTCACCAGGAGGCTGTGCACAGCTGTCCTAGTACAAGAGGTACAGCAAGCACTCAGCTAATCTGGTGCTTCCACAGTCATTTCTGAGCTCCTCAAAACAATTTGCCAGCAATGTTCTCTGTTTCTGAACTCACCCAAAGTATATCACTGGCACGAAAAATGCTTTTGTGTTTTGGCACTAACTTGCAGACCTGCCAGTGAGTTGGCATATCTCTCAGATACGAGACAGTTTAATTACTCCATAACGGCTTTAGTGTTTATTCCTCTCAGGCAGTGCAGCCACTCTGAGCCCTGGGAAATGAAGGCACATATATTCCCCTTGTTGGATCAAGCCCTTGTCCTCTGTACACTCTGTGAAGAAGCTGCTCAATACCTACAATGAAGACACCTGATAATAAAAATATCTGGGAACACCATAATATCCCATTTTATTTATATGAGAACACGAGGTGGAAAGCTCCATGTGATGCAGAGAAGACATGGAAACTTGAGGCTGAGTCCTGTTGGTCCTGGTGGCCATCAGGTGGTGTTTGCTGCTGTATCAGCTGATGTTGTCCCAGCTAAGCACAAGATGCAGTAGGGAATAATAGTTCCCAGCTGTGATTATGAACTTCTGAGATGAAAAGTGACTAGAACCTGGACGCAGCAAGGTTTCCAAGGGTCCAGTTTGAGTTTGGTGCTTCCTTGAAAAGGGCTACATAGGTCCAAAATTCTCACATACTCTGACAGAGGAGAGGGGGGGTTGAGGCTGTTGTGAAACACGTAGTCTTTGTCAATATGATCTTATTTTAACTTAAAATGACTTACAGATCTTTAGAGCCCTGAGCCCTCTGAGGGATGGCTGAGTGACATGGTGCCTTTGAAGATACAGTGGTATTGCTGGCAAGACATCAATAGACAAAACATTAAACTCGCCTGGCCTGTCTTGTATGTCACCCAGCCCTGTTTTAGGCAGCCAGCCTTGGTGAAAATCCACTGCTTTTGTTTGTCCATGGCTAATCCAGGTAGAGGAGGATGGGGAGCTGCAGAAAAACCATTTCCCTTGTCTGAGAAGGATTAGAGGTGCCAATTTTGACATTCTACCTATTCTTAAAATTCTTGTGCTGTCTGTAAATGAGTAAAAAAAAAAAGGAAAAAGAAAACAAAAACAAACCCAAGGGACTTCATTGTGTGTGCTGAGCCTGGGCTACAGCCTGAAACTGTAAACCAGAGACCCATTTTGTCACTTTGCACTTGCAGTTCATTTTCACACTAACCTTTCCAGTGTAGGGCTGAGTAAGAAAAAAGTAAACTGGCTAATGCCAAAATCCCCCTTGTGTATAGGATTACTCAGTGGTAAGAAAATGACTTGGATACCTGGGCTGGGGAAGAAGGGGACCCCTTCCCAAAGGAGAAAGGGGATGGAGATACAGAATTTGGGGTATCAGGTTCTTTGCCAGATGATGAGATGGTAATAGAAAAATGAAAAAAATCACAACTCTACCTCCTCCCAAGTCTATTTAAGCAATATACATCAGGAGTGAGCGTACATACACATCTCCCTCAGTGGCATATTCAATCTAGTCTGTAACTTTTCCCAAAATGAATTTAAAGACTGTTTTGACAACCTGATCCACTAGTGCTTCAGGAGAGGATCTGTAGCTCCTGGGCCTGCCAGCCTCACACAGCTTTCTCTGGCACCTTAGAGAATCTCAAAGCAGCACCAGGCAGTTATGAATAGGCAAACATGCCTCCTCACAAATGCTCATTTCTTAGGTCAGAGTTCAGCTTTGACTATCCATAGAGCTGACAATTAATTCCTTCTTTTCTGAAGCAATTGAGTGCGAGGCAAGACACACTTCAAAGCCTTTTCCACCAAATAATCATATCAAATTACAATCACACTGTAAAACAGTTCTTCACATGCTGATGTAAGATTAATAATAATATTTAATAATAATAATAATAAAAGAATCACAATAAAGCTCAAACAGAACAAACAAAAATAGTTTCCACCATCAGCGTGCAACTTCTTTAACACTTCTCTGAATTAACTACATAAGCGAACATGAAAATAATGAGGGCCTGGTTACTGTTAGATTGCCATTGATAATTTATATACCAAAGTTCTGATATATTTCAAGTAAAATAGAATGAAGCAAGATTGAATTCAACACATGTTCAAGAGTAGCAGCTCCTCCTCTTTTCCTTTTATTTACCTTAATAGTCCTGTTGTACTAGGCTGTCCACACCGGTTTTTTTCCTAACTTGCTCAAATAAATATTTTCAATTCCCTTATAATCAGCCTGCTACTAAATTTCAGCAGCCTGAACTAACCAGCATCTCTGATACAGCAGAAGTCTGAGGTGACTGGAGCTAGGTGGTACCAGAATGGAGGTAGCCAGGTAGAAAAGTTGAATCCCATTGTTTCTGGCCTGTAGTGTGTTAGTGACACAGACCATTTTTTAAGATGTTGAGAATTCTGTGGGATAGCTAATGAGTTTGGAAGAGTTACAAACAGTGATGTGGGGCAAACGCTGTAACTGGCTCAGGATGGTTTATGTGACAGTGGAACCAGATGAGGAACAAGAAAGCAAGTGTGGCACAAGCTTGGGTCTCTCCTGGGGCACAGAAGCACAGGGGCAGAGAGTGACACAGTGGATGTTTTTTACCTAACTTATTTCATGGTACCTGTCAAGGAACTTCCGTTGGCAAGTGGTTTTTTTCACAATTTATTAAATAATCTGTGTGTTTAGTAAAATGCAACTGAAATGCAGATTACCACTATTTTATTAAATTCTTGGAATGCACTTCTGATTTTAGGTGTGTGAATTACAGATTTGCTGGGCCCTCTGAAGCAATCTGGCTAATCTGAAACTGAAACCACCTTTGAAATGTCTTGCTGATGCTGACTTAAGGAAGCCTGAGAAAAACCAAAATCACCACTTGTGGTGATGGCTGTTAAACCAATGCATGAAAATGTGACTTCATTGGATAGTGTGTAATAAGTAGTGTTTACTTCATGCAAAATGCATCTTAAACCTGCAATTGTCAGAAGTACTGTCCATACCTGCACTGAGGTCCTGCTACTGTTCAGCAAGGACTATCTGGTTAATGGGGCCAGCCAGAGCAAAAATAACCTTGTGCTTTGCAGACGGGTGAAGCAGGGAGAGAAAGCCCTGTGCTCTGGCCCTTGGCCTTGAAGTGCTTATCTATTTCTCATCAAGAGTGGTTTTGGTAGGAATCAGAGTTCAGAGAAGATGTCTCTCTCCTTTCCTATTTTGATCTTGAGTGCATGCACTTACCTGACAACAGTGGTGCTCCTGCTTGCTTGATCTTGGTCTTGCTGATCCCTTAGGTTTCCAGCTGAGCCCCTCAGGGACAGTGAAGGGTAGATGCACTCCTGCAGAGCCCGGAGGCTAGACATTAAAGGTTTGAACCTTCTCAAGGACCACCCACTCCCTAACTCAATCTCTATACTGTTACTGAGGAGAGCAAGTCCCAGTTCCCACCCAAGAAGATACACCTTGAGTGACAAGACACAGGTCTATGAAACTTTGGACTGCACAGAGTTTCTGCCTGAGGTAGCAGAAATCCAGAGACAGATTGCCTCATTAGCGGGGCTTGTTCCTGTCCTTTGGCATCAAACTCCCTGGGTCCCATGGGGAACACAAAATCTCCTTCCAGACCCCAAGGCCTGGAACTGACCTTGCGCAACTTCTGTGAGAATGGACAGGAAACTTGTGACACACAAAGGGCCTAAAATAAGGCCTCCTACAGAAAAAAGGTAGTTCTCCAGTCCTGCTGTGCCCTTGCATCTGAGGAGAGGAAACACAGGAAAAAAGTTTGTGGTTTTTTCTGCACAAAATTACTGCAAGGTAATGGGTAATTTACAAGGAAGTTGATTAAAATTTCTGTGGGGTATAGCAAGGGTTTAGTAGTCACTGGCAGATTAATTAACAGTGGGCAATAACTCCCCTTCTAGCTGCCTCTAACTGATCCCAGCCTCTATGACTCTGCATCTAATAAAACTTCTAATAAATTAGTCTAATAATCTTCATAAATCAGAATAATTATTAATAATGTGCAGAAATTAAATGAAACAGGTGGACATAGATATTCACTGTGGGATGTTCCCACTCAGAGAAACCTAGCAGAATCAGTCTGGTGACCAAAACACGTATTTTAGAGTAGAAGGAACAACAAACAGCCTCTGTCTTATCAGGGCAGAAGCCATTAACTAAAAAGCAATATAGAAAGCACTTTTGACTTTCACTTGCTAAATGTAATCTAGCATTTACCCACCAAAAGCCAGAGGTCAATGTCTCTTTCCTTCTAGCAAATGCTGGCTGTGGAGGAAAACTAAGGAGTAATGTTCTTCCTTTGAACAGTACTTCCATTAGCAGGAATACTGCTGTTTCTAAGTGGCTTTGCTGTTGAAGCACATGAAGTACTTGAGAGTTTTAGATCTTTTAAAGCAGCAACGGCAACAACTCCTTTTAAGTAAAAAATCTTCTTACACATTTTAAAAAGAAACTTTCAAAAAAAGTTTGTGGCATCACTAGATGATGGAACTTTGCCTTTTAAACTTTAGGTTAGGAAAGAAAACCACTTTTTCCCCTCCCTCTGGGCTTATATTCACTTTACAATAAAGTATCCATTCTTCACTTACATGTCAGACTGAAATAGGGAACCTATTCACTGATATATGCTCTATCAGTTGTTAATAAGTGGATGGGTTGTGGGGGCTTCATTTTTTGAAAACCCAGCAGAATACCCACCATCTATATCCTTGCCAGCCCTTGATGTTGCTTTCTGGTTTTTCACAGAATAGGTGAAGCTGGAAGGGACCACAGTGGGTCATCTGGTCCAACCTCCCTGCTCAAGCAGGGTCATTGCAGAGCACATGGTACAGGACTGTGTCCAGATGGTTCTTGAGTATCTCCAGTGAGGGAGACTCCACATCCTCTCTGGGCAACCTGTTCCAGTGCTCAGTCTCTGCACAGGAAAGAAGTTCTTCCTCATATTCATATGGAACTTCCTGTGCATCAGTTTCTGCCCTTTGCCTCTTGTCCCATTGCTTGGCACCACTGAGTGGAGCCTGGCTCCATCCTTTTGGCAGATAGTGATAGACATTGATAAGGTCCCCTCTCAGTTGTCTCTTCTCGAGGCTGAACAGGCCCAGCTCCCTCAGCCTTTCCTTGTGCAGAAGGAAGGCACAGTCCCTTAATCATCTTTGTAGCCCTGTGCTGAACTTGCTCCAGGAGTTCCATGTCTCTCTTGTACTGAGGAGGACAAAAATGAACACAGTACCCCAGATGCATCCTCACTCGGCTCCAGTGGGATCCAGAGGGGTAGGATCACCTCTTTTTTGGGGCATAAGGAGACTCTTGTGCATCACAGAGCTGAATTAGCAATGCCAGTGCTTCACCTTCTTCATCCTCAGCAAAGGTTTGCTACAACTGCTGAGCCAGGCTTTCCATTAGCCTGCACACTGTCTTATACTGCAAACTAAACACAAGAGATATTAAGATCCAACAGATCAATGATAATATTTTGCAAATGATAAAATTCTCCTTGGGAAAAAAGACAAGTATATGTATTGCCTGGAACATGTGCTTGCATCCCTGACAAATTTCTATCTTTGAAAATTTCTCCTAAGGCTGTGTTTTGTTGCCTGATGTACAATTTGATAAGGTTGCATGTGGCTTCTATACAAAGTGCAATATTATCTCGCCTTTATTTTCCATTGTTTTGGTTGAGACTTGACGCTCAAGAGACTGTTTTTGTCACTGAACTGGGGAATTAAGTCTTCTTTTCCTAAATAATTCTTGAAAAATTATTATCAAGGATTTATTACAGTTACTTTTGTTCACGTACATATTTTTTGAAAGTATTAGCAGACAAAAATATGAACACACAGTTAAGATACTTTAACTCTGAAAAATGGCAAGTATTTTATTTCATGGCAAACATCACATTCTATTCAGTAGAATTAGAGTGTAAATGTGCCCTTTACACAGTTCACAGAAGCCCTTCCTCAGTATGAGATGCATATTTATGACAAAAACATGGTAGCAGAAATCAGAGTGATTCTAAGCCAAGGTAAAGGTACTTCTTAGGCTGTAAATAGCTGTATTAGAAGATATATCAGTATAGCTGTACTTTGATTCAGTCTTTCCTTTGAAAAGAAATCCTCTTCATGTTTTAGTGTTTGATTATAGTCAGCCTCATTTGGAGGTATTCAGTGGTTTTTGTATGGGGAGCCATCTAACAGGCACTACTCAGCTCTTTATGAATAGAAACTCAATTTCTTAAGTATAATAGAGCTGTTCATTGGGTCTGTCCTTGTGTTGAAATTCAAAATATATGTTCATAAATAAAAAGTGACATTATTCAGTTGCATCCAAAAGGATAGAAACCTAAACATTTCTTTATGAAGGTAAAATGAGGTGACATGTGAAAAAAAGGAGAGGCTTTTTTGTAGCATGGCATAGCTGGATACAACAAACAATGTGGAGCCTATAACACAGCAGCTCTAGGAGATACACAACAGACTTTGATGGCAGTCTTCTCTGGAGTATTCTTCATATGGTGCTGAATATCTGAGCAAGGCTGTCCATCTCAGAGCAGCTAAACAGTATTTTTTGTTCTCAAAGGAATGAGTGAGACTAAAGAATGATTTCTAAATCTGGTCAGTACCTATTTATGTTTTTAAGTCAGGGTAATTCTGAAATGGCTGCTTGCAAGGGTGGTCTTGGTCAGCCTACTCAGTTTTTCACTCGCTTCAGAGAAAAATGATTTGCTAGGGAAACAAGAGTTTACCAGTGTACAATAAAAATAATCTTTTTCTTTAAGTCCTTTGATTTCAGTGAAGGTGAACCTAATTGCAAAACTGGGTTAATTTTAAAACTCCTGTGGAGAGTAAGACGCCAAAGATTTTTTTCTGAGGAGAAGGTTCAGTGTTTTGGGTTTAGAAACAGAATCATAGTCACAGAAAACTGGGGGAAATGCCAGTCTGCTTCTTGTTGCCCCCTTTCCCCCGGTGTCTGAGTCTCCCTGTGTCTGTTTTTCTCACAGAAGCCTTAAGTGCCACCATGGAGCTTCTCCTGGGGTCCATAGACTTGTCAGGGTGTGCTGGACCACAAGGCTCCCTGCACCAATAACCTGCATCCATGGGACCATCTGTCCCTTGCACAGCCTCTGTGTGGTAGGATGGATGTATCACCAGGGCATAAGAGTGGGGAACACTTCCTAAAGCAAGATGGGCTGGGAGAAGAGCTGCCTTTCTGGGACACAGAGGAACAGCAGCAGATCATTACCAGGGCCCATTCAAAGTCACTTTTTACCTCCCTATAAGGGGTACACTGAGGAGGTGCAAGGTACATAGAAACATCACAGAATGGTTTAGGTTGGAAGACACCTTAAAAATCTTTTAATTCCAACCCCCTGCCGTGGGCAGGGACACCTTGCACTAGACCAGGTTGCTCAAATCGCTGTCCAACCTGGCCTTGAACACTGCCAGGGATAAGGAAGCCACAACCTTTCTGGGCAATCTGTTCTGGTGCCTCACCACCCTCACAATAAAGAATTTCTTTCTAATATCTAGTTTAAATCTACCTCTTGTGGATTGAAGCCATTTGCCCTTGTCCTATCGCTATACACCCTTGTAAAAAGATAACGATAAGTGGTTTTTCGAGAAGTATGCTTCTAAGAATTTTTGCTCAAACCTCAGGAGCCAATAATGTCATAAACCTGAAGACAGACCTTTGAGAAGCTTTTTCCATATGAAAATACACTGCAGAAACTTTAGGCCAGCAGGGTTTAGGCATTTAATTGCCCAGTGGGGCCTACACCCTGAACTCCTACTCTCTGGGTGTGTTGGGTTCTCTGAAGTGCTGGATAGAAGTGTTCCTGAGAGCTGACAAGAGTTCTATTCCTGAAAACTTTTGGAAAAAAGACTTTAGCACTTAAGCATAAGATTTTTCTCACTCAATTCAATATGGTAGTTGTTTAATTTGCTATTTTAACTAAAGCATAACATGCTTTTAAAGTTGTATCCATTTTTCTTGTATTTCAAAAGATCAGTTTAGTAAGTAAAAGGGAGAGATTTCATTACTCTTTTCCTTCTATACCTCTTTTAAATTATCTTTTTTTCTCTGTTGTCTTGTGACAGAGACCTGGTTTGCTCGTTCATTCTGTTCTCACAGTGCAATTTGAGCTGTGTTCAGTGTTATGTTACTTCCTTCCTGCATGAAGAAACCTCTATCATGCCCAATTTACACTCTTTGCTTTCACTACACATCATCTCAGCATTCCAGGCTGCAGTTAATGGTGGTTAAATAAGACAGAAATGCCTGAAATCCACTAGTAATCCTGCCTGGAACACAGGAGCTGACAACTTCTCTGCTAGTTGTTCTGTACAAGTTCAACTTGCTTGTACTCTTTGTTCAAATGCAAAGGTTGGATTTTTTTAAATAAAAGAAAAACCCCAAACAATTTATAACCTAGAAAATATCTCTTAATTTTGTTTAACAATTTGTAAAACTTCTTTGACATATGACCGCAGCATTTTCTCTTCCACTGGCATAATATTACCGAGGTATACAATTGAGTTCAATTGCCTCGAGGTACAAGCTCAATTAAAAAAAAAAGGCTAAGTCAATATGAAAATAAGTAGTCAAAATTTAGGGTTGAGTGAGACCTTTCCCCAAAGCCATATTCCAGCCTTTCATGAAACTTGCTAGATTTCAAGTGCTACCTGTTTTGCTAAAAAGTAGGATCTCTGTGAGCAAACTCTGCCCAGTCAGTATGTGTGGCTCTTTGCATGCTACAGTCCATTTCAAAAACATCTGAATGAAGAACAGATGCTGCCATGATATTGGACTCCTCTCTTAAGACAGCTCTATGACACAGTACTCCTAAATCTTGAGAAAGCTGTCAGATAAATGTAGGAATCACACCAACATTAGTACTTTCCCCAAAGGCAAATGCTGTATTTTGAGCATCAAATCAACCGGATTACTAGGGAGCAGAAAATCCATGCAAAGCAGCCACAGAAAACCTCTCTGCATGGCTACTGCTGCTCATGGCATTATCCACTTAAACTCCTGTTCCTCCTCTGCTCCTGATGGTGAGGCTGGGTTGGCCGTCTCCTCCAGTCTCTACTCCCACTGCAGGTGTTGTTTTTTAACAAACTCCCTTCCTCTCCCCCCAGTCCCTGGGACTCACACAGAGGGGTTCTTCTGGCTGCAGTTATGAATGCAGCAGCTGATCAGAGAGCAAGGGAGGGCTGGATAACCTATGGACTGATGCTCCCAAACATGTCTGTTGGGACTACCTAGTCTATGGTATCATTCTAATTAATTTGTTTCATCTTTATGAAAGCCTTCCTTTAGCTTCTATTCCCCCTCCTTACTGAAGTGTATCACCCATTAGCCAGTACAAGTGTAAGGTTCCTCCCCCTAAGAGGATGTCTTCAAACCCAGAAACTGTTCTGTGCTGGCTGGGATAGTGTTTGGAGCAAGGCTCTGCCACAGCAAATCTGGATTTCAGCTTGCTTGCTGCAAGCTAATCACTCCCAAGGGAGCAAACACGGAGATCAGGCAGATAGATAATCAATGCTTGCTTTAGCAGGGTCTTTGGATGCCCCAGGGGTGTGGAGAGGAGGATGGGCATTCTCCTGCAGAGCGTGATGCCGGTGGAAGGCTTCAAGGCAGGATCGCTGTAACAGGACTTCCTCGTCTGATCAGAAACAGAGATAAGAGTGAAATTCTACCTAGAGCGCCTCTTCTCAGAAGTAAGATTTAATGGCTTCTAAATGATTGTGTATCCATCTAACGGATTTAGCCTGTGGCAGGAAAAAGGGAAAAAGAAAAGGGTTAGGAAATCCATGACTGGTGTTAAAGCTACTGTGAAGCAAATCTCAGCAAAATAACTGCGTACAGGTTCATTCTCTCAAAAAATATTCAGGGAAAACAATAGAATTGGAAAGCAATTCATGTTTAGCACATTAACAAAATAACTGGAAAACCCACCTATTTCAGGAAGAACTGAATAAAGACCAGGACTAGGGCTTTTATTTTTGCTTACCCTTTAGGTATTTTCTCAAGACAGTACTAAATTACAGATAAGCACAGAGTATGTAATACCTGATAACAGCACGTAGTTCAGGCAAGTGAAACGCGTGCCTTGTCACAATATTGACGTGCTTTATTAAGGAATGTTCACACACTGCCTTTGCAACAGTGCAAACGTGACCATTAACCAGAGTGAAGAGGACGGGCATGAACAGACAGATCATCTGCATCACCTGAAAAAAAAATACAGCATTGAAAAACATCAGTGGTGTAAACAGAAAAGTTAAGATAAGTGGACAGAAAACAAAGCAAATATGACCAGTGGTGTTTGCTAGCTGTAAGTTTGGATCTCTGCACTTTGGGGTAGTTGCTGACATTGGCATGTGTCTTGTGAGGCGCTTCATTATCATCTGCCTGCAGTCTTCATGAACTGTATTTATTTTCATTGATTCTTAAATACGCATTCTATCAGGCACCCAGGCTCTAAGAAAGAGAGATGTGAAGCACATGCTAAGGTGGGCTTACGTGTATTCACCGACTCAAATGCAACCCCCTTTTTTTCCTCCACTTCATTGACAACAGTCAGTGACTGAACAATCAGTACCAGATGGGACAGATCCCATGCAAATCCTCTTCCTCACCTCAAGCTTTTGACCAGCCCCCACTGAAGACGCTGTGAATGATGGGCTCCTGTGCTGTCTTGTATAGGGTTGGAGCAAGGTGTTTGTTTACATGCCTGCCAAAACTGGGAGCGGGAAAGAGGGAAATACAAATAAATACATACGAACCTTAAAGAAAGACATGTGAGCAGTTCTTTCCTCTCTCCTCTCCAAGACCTGCTCAGTGCACAGCAGTTCCATGTGAGCACACTTTCAGACTGGCCTTCCAGATCCATTCTGAGCAAATGGAGAACAACTGGTACAACTCAGAACAATATTATTAGCTCAAGAGCTCGTACCACAAGACTGTAGCTCACATGCTACAGAAAACCAAAGGCCAAACCTGCCAGGAGGTGCTGATCTCATACTGTCCCCTCAGTTCATCCCTCCCCCCTCTTTCAGTTTCACAGAGGCTTCAAATAATGATTCTGTCATTGCTGCAGGTTAGTGAGCAGTTTCCCTTCTCCTCTTGCTGTTGGGTCTTTCATGTCTTATTATCAAGGTATCTAATCTTCCTGCCCTTTGTTGAGCATTGCAAGCCTTGTTGCAGCTGTTCTGTATGAGTTTAATGTAACTCACTAGATAGATGTGTGGATGAGACTCTCCAAATGCTTGTGTTCTGCTTAGATGTTATCTTGAAAACATAGCAGCCTTGACCTTTCACATAACTTAGCCAGCCGTGAATGGTGGCGAGCCCTGTCCCGCAGCCACATAAATTTCATGCCTGTTCATCAGCTGCTGTTATGCAGAAGAGCATTTTATCTCCCTTACTTTTGACATCTTAATTTGGTTGCAGGGCTTTCCTAGAAGCTGTTCTTTGTATATTTTCATCCCCAGCTTTTGCCTGCTGGCAGGTATTAGGCAACAAAGTGCTGTCTGGACACTTTCATTTGTAGAACATGAGCTAATTAGCACTTTTAATGGGTTTAATGGATTGCACCAGAGTCTTATAGAAACAATGCTTCTTATCTAGCCAGCAATAATTGGAAACCCAAATGAGTAGATCCCATTCTTCCTTGTAATTGCATTAAATCAGCTGATGTCTGAGCTGGAGCAGCACCAATGTGAATCCATCTATGCAAGCTGCTCCACCTTCCACTTTATTTTGTCTCTGTGTCCATATATGTTCATACTTGTTTCAGTGAGACTACCTACATGCACTGTTTCCACTAGTGTGCAGTTCCCATTACATTTTGGTACCATTTACTGGTCGTAATGAGATCCTGAGAGATGACACGGCTTTATGATGAAGAGCTACCTTCTATTTCTTAATCCCTTGTTATGCAGTGTTACATGTATTAGATGGTTTACATATTAGACGTTAATTAAAGGGGAGCAGTTGGAATCTGTCAGCATCAGAAAGGCTACGTGTTCGAGCCTGTGAGCCAGCAGAAGCAATCCACTGGTTTGTCAGGAAGCAGCCCGCTGAATGAAACTGTCATGTGTGAATGGACAATCAGAACTGCAATTTCTTTGACATTTAACTGAAATGTGATGGATTAATAATAAAGCAATTATAAAATAGTTACAGAAAACAGACTTGTTGAGCAGTAGCTGGTGCTTATGCAAGTATATCCTTGATAGCAAAATAGCTTTGATGCTGAACATTAAGTGTTGTGCAAAAATGCAGTACTTTTGCTTTTATTCATGACTCTCCTCCCACCTTCCTGCAAACAGATTTGTTTCTGTGTAGTAAAAAAAAAAATCTGTGTGATTTTTTTTCTACTGCTGGTGCTTCAAAATTCCTCTGTATCTCTCAATTTTCCAAGTGTGAGGAGTAAATTGAAGGGTGGGCTCTAAAATTGCTAGTACACACAACAGCTTCTGGTGGGGAGACGGCAAGTGGCTATGCTTCCAGGCTCAGCCTTTTGCTCGCTGATTCCTATCTTTACTCAGAAACATCCTCAAGCATGGAAGCAGAAAATCTGGTCCCTCTGGTGGTCTGCTGGTTTGAAAGCAACCCAGTGAGAGACTCCAGATCAGAAATACAATTTAATAGGAAAAATAAAATAAGCACAATAGTAAAAAAAAAGAAACCACTGACAGAGTCAGAATACAACCTGACACCCTGTCAGTCAGGGTGTTGGTAGCAGTCCAAATAAAAGGTGGCTGCAGTCCTGGAGTGATGGTTCTGTTGAAACACTGGTCCTGTAGAAAAGGTCTGGTCTTCACCTGAAGGTCCAGTGGTAGCTCTTCTCCTCTGGAAATCCAGCAGGTAAGACCTGCCTGGGGTGCTCCAAATCTCAGTTTATATCCAGGATGGGATGCTTGGTTCCTCCCTCTGGGCGGAGCATCTCACAATGGAATGATGTAATTTTGTCAGTCAGGCAGTGAGGCTGGATGGCCCATTAACAGAAGATATCCCCCTGAGGGGAGGATGGGTCATGGGAGAGATAAAGAACCCTGCCCCACCTGGTTTCAGCAGCTGGCCCATTAACAGGAGATAGTTCAGGAGCGAGTTACCTAGGAGTCATGGGGCAAGGCCTTGATGGGCCCATTTAACAGGAGATAGTGTGGAGGGAGGAGGCAAGGAACACCGCCCCACCTGGTTGCAACAGCTCATGAAGATGGTAATAGAATACACTGCAACCCAGGACAGGTGGTGATTGTTACTGGACAGTGAGCTGCAATATTATTTATTTTCTCTCTTTGAGTCTTTTCTCAGTGGTGCACATGATGATACAGCTGCAAAAGGGATGGTCAGTGACAGTTGTGGTGGTACACGTAGTGAAACAACATTTGGCCCCTTAAAAGTTAGATTATGAATCAACTTTTTTTACAGAAAGCCTGAAGTAGCCTTCAGAGAATTCTGTGTGGGGATGAGCTGAGGAAAGATCAGAAGCAAATGGAAATAATGACTGGGTGGAGTATGGGAGAGAAGGAAAGGAGAAGTAGAGGCAACTGTAATAGATATTTATCAATATTTATGGGTATTTATCAAGCTCCCAGTTTTGACTTTCAGCATGTCCTAGTGCTGTTTCTTCCCCCAGGTATGGAGCCTTGGTTCACCTAAACCATATTTTTATATCAGCTTAGGACCTGGCAGAGATACATGAAATGAATCTGCAGTGTGAGAGAATGAAAGGAAGGAAAGGGAAAAGGAGGCTGTCAAATGGGGGATATGGCATGCTTGTGTACGGAGCCCTTTGGTTGTTTCCTGCTTTTCACGTCCCCATGCAAAGCAACAGTCTTCTGATGGTGGGATGCAGCTGTGGGATCGAGTGTGGCCATGTGTTTGGTGAATGCCTGGGGGGAACGAGGCGAGCTCTCAGCTGCCACGACACTTGAGTGCATGACTGGGCTTCACCTCTCCAAAATAAAGAGGTGCAGAAACAGCATCACAGCTGGTCAGTAGAGACTGACAGGCAGTAAGTGTGTTTATGTTGGTAGGACTCATATCTGGAAAGCAATTGTCTCAGCTGAAATAGAGATAATTAGTTACGAAGTAAATTAAAAGACATTTTCTGTGATCTGATGATATCATAGAATTGAAGTGTTCTACACTGTGTGAAATGCCTTTTTGTGCTAAAAGGAAGGACCAGATCTTGATTCTTCTGAAAAATCCTTTTAAAAAAAGACGGTACCTTCTCAGAAGTGAGTGAGCAAGGTTGCATGCAAGCAGCTTTCAAGGCCATATGCTGTATATGTGTACATATAGGTATAATGCACCTGTTTTGCATTATGGTGGTGACCAGGCTTCCCAACCCATTAAACCAGGCACTGGCAAACAGAACCTGTCCCTGGTGAACTGAGTGAACTGCAGGGTTAAAATCAGTGTGGCATTTGGTGCTATATAAGATGCTTGGGATAAATCTAAGTTATACTACCAGAAAATAGTTGCATTTATTGACCAAATTAGTGTAACATTAGTGCTTTTTATGCTTAAGAAGACCAAAATTCCAGAAAACATGCTGATTACCTTTAACCATGTTTTTGTAGCTTGTAGTGTCTTAGTCTTGGTCGTCTTGAACATAATTATTTCTTGGTAGTCTTGAGCAGATTTTCATTGTTCAGAAATACATTGACACCAGGTAACTGGCACAGTTTTCCCTTGATAAACTTCTTTAGTCACTTCCCTTCCTTTTAAAAAAAATAGAAAGTCGCTTTTCTACTCTTTGTTATCTTCTTAGTTTATTACTATGTGGCTAAAAACAAACTCTGATCTGAAGGGCTCCTTATCTTATCCTTCAGGATTTTGGGTACAAGTTTGGACCTGTTGGTTTTGAAAATACGGAATTTTAATAACTGTTTTCATAGTGGTTTTTTTTCCCCAAAGAGTTTGCTTTCTCTTCCATTTATAACTACTGTAAAATTATCTGTTTTAAAGGTGGCACATCAGCCTCTCCTAAATCTCTTAATTTTTACTGAATCCCATTTTTAATTATAACATCTGTTTCTGTATTAACCTGATGCCTGACATGGATTTATCTATTGCATATGTTTTTTTAATGTCTTATATTTAGTTTTAATTAAATGGCTACTGATATTTTAGATATTCCTTTAATTTCTCTGAATGAAAACTGTGTATTTCTTTTTATTCCTGAAAGCTTTCCTTTTCTTCCCTCCTTATAATGGCTGTAACTAAAAAAACATGTATCAAATGTTCATATCTATTTTTAACTAGGAAAACATTTTGTAAGCAATTATTTCTTTCGTATCGGAGGAGTTGTATCTATTGGTCACCCATTCCTCAAACAACTCATACTTAAAACTGATTTTTGACTTTTGTTAGGAACTGCTAAAAGCTTTTTGAAGATTCGAGTTTCAGGTATGCTAGTCTCTGCTGTAGTCTGTTCCCACCACATAGAAGAACATTAGATCACAATATTCTCACTGTACCAAATGTGTTTTCTTTATTTTTGAGTCAGTGATTTTTGGCCATCAGACAGAGGCCAAATACTGAATTAAGATGTAAGGGATGATGTGGTAAGAAAACCACTCCCATCTTTCAAGTAATCACTTAAAACCTTAAATCATAAAGTGCCCTGCATTTACGATGCCATTTTAAGAGGCTGAAATGTCCTCTTGCAGTACACCCTTCCCCAGTTCTAACAGACAAAAATAGTTTTTCTCTTAATTTCAGCATTCAGGATGCAATCTGTGCTACCGGTATCCATTACCTTTCTTCTGTGAGCTTATCCAGTTCACAGAGGAATTTTATGTCAAGTGCCCTTTAAGTTTCGGTGTGGTGCATGAGTGAGATGCAGTAAAGCTGGATCCGACACTGGGCAGATGAAGAACAGGAGAGGTTTACTGAGCATGAGAGGGCTCACTGCAGAGGGTCTGTCTGTCCACTGGCTGCATGGTCATGGTTCTGAACCACATAGGCTGAAGTTGGAGGAAGTTGTTCCGTTGGCTTGATCTCAGAACATGGACCCAGAGCTGTTGCTGAGGATGTGACACTGGCTAGAATTTTCTTGTTGAAATATTTTACCTTAATTTCTTAGCAAGAGTTTCACATTAATTTTCATGTGCTGCACAGCTACATTAGAGAAATGTATTTTCCTCCTGAGATTAATGTATAATGACATCTATCCAAAGAATGCTTAAGTATTCACACTTCAGAGAAACTGACCTTTAAGCCACACTTAGTGAAAGTAAGCTAAAATCAGTATTGCATTCTTGTTACCAAGGACACTTATAATAATCTTCTTAATTGTCCTTGACAATCTTATCATTAAAGATCTTGGCATTAATTAACTATATAATGTCTCTTCGTTGATAAAATCAGCCTTGCTGTCACAATAGGCATTGTATTTCCAGGCATTCTTTGCAGGCCTGTATCTATAGCAGGGGTCGTTCATGCTACTAATGTTGCCTGGATGGCACACAAACATTTGGAGCACTTAATTGTCTGAGAAGTGAGCTGAATGAAGGCAGCGGTGTCGCTGTAAAATATGTTCCAACTCAGTGTTTCTTAAGGGAGCTTTTATGCCAAGATTAGTATCAGTGTTTAATTGACAGCCTCTTCACTTAGTTAATTACTTGGGTTATTGTAGCAGAAAGAGAGAAATGGACAAAGGCATTTGTGATATGAATCACTACCAATACAGAAGCAAATATGTGAGTCCTGTGAAGACCCACAGGAAAAATACTGAGTCTCATCTTTCTCCTGCTGGAGTATGAACTTCTTTCAGCATTTTCAAAGGAAAACCTGAATTACCACAATAGCATTGGCTGTTCAAAGGTGCCCAGGTTCAATGCTTTTATAATTTTCAGATGACTGTTAGGAAAGATTGCAAGTTGAAGGCTGAAAGTTCAACCTGTGGGCTCTACATCAAAACACAATCAGGTAGAAATTGCATGTAATTCCATATCTGCTCACACATCACAAAAATTTTTACTTTTTTTTTTAGTATATGTATTTTAAAAACTGGGCAGCCTAGAATTTCAAGTGTGGTCTGTAAATCTCTCACACATTAATGCACTGGCTGTGGTTATGCTTAAAATGTGAGTGTGCACAAGGTCTTCCAAATGCAGACGTGGGAATAGAGCAGTCTTGTTGAGAATGCTTTCCAGAAGGCACAGTCAGTCAACTCGGTGTCTCAGCCTGGCCTCTTGGGTGTGCACGCAGCACCCACCTCCAGCTGTGCCACCAGCAGGCACCAGCCAAAAGCACACAGCTGCTGAAGGAAAGCAGTTTCTATTGTGGTTCTCTATTAATTTTGCTGGGAACAGCAAATTTATCCTTCTGTCCAAATTTATCCTCCTGCCCATAACCAGAGGGAGACAACAAACTTTTCAGTTTTGGCAGTAAGGATCTTGGAGGGCTGTGTGACTTCCTACCAATGGCCATGGCAGAAATCTTAGTAACTGCCGGTGAAAATATCCCTGTCCTCCCCTCTAAGCAGAGCTATAGGAGGCAAGAGGCAAGGCTAGAAATACTCCTTATGTAGCAGGATGACAGTGTCCTTTCTTTTTTTTGTTGTGTGGTGTTTCATAACCCATTTACTGCCCAATTGTTGTCTATCAGCACAAAACCCCAAAGGACTTAAGCAGTGAAGTGGGAAGGACTATGAAACCTCTTCCATTTGCTAGTGCCACTGTCCCTCCACAGTGAGCAATCAGGGCATGATGAAACTGAGCGTGAACTCTAAAATCACTATGGACTGTCCTCAAAAGACTGGGGATCCAGGGCAGGTCCTCCAAAGTAAAAAAGATTTTTAGCTAATATTCTTAGCACTAGCAATCCTCTAATTCAGACCAAAACCAATGATCACTTGCAATTTTATAAGACCTTGGCATGAACGCTGCTGTGAGCAACACCTCAGCCCCACTAAGTCTTCTATGTCCAAATACAGACTCATCAGCTCGCCATATCACTTTATAATAGGTGTTTCTGGAGTGCAATTTCACTACCAACTAACACTGTGAGCCACTGATAAAGAAAGAGTCCAGCTCTCCTCCTCTCTGGTCCAGGTTACGTGTCCTCTCCCAGGTTCCTGGTACCCAGCTGCTGCATAGCCAGGCTGAGCTGCCTCTGCTGACTGCTCTGGCTGAAAGCTGGCAGTGAAGAAGAGTAAAGCAGTATGATGGATGAGGTGTCCTTCTAGGGGAGAGCCAGCATCTAGGCTGGCCTCAGCACATCATGAATCCATGTATTTGTGATGTACATGATGTGTCTGAAGGCAGCCAGAAGTTCACATAATGGTTCAATTAGAAGAATTGTTAATTTTAGTGGAGGTATTCTGGCTCAATCAGCCAGTTAGACTGTATTTGTCTTTTAGCACTTTTCCCATCAAGCTTCCTTAGACACAACTTTTAATATAGAAATTATATTGCTTATGAAAAGGAGCAGACCTGTCTTGAGTACTGTGTCCCTTGGTGATCCTTCCAGAAAGTCATTCTCCACTAAGGAAACTGGTAGCAGGTGCTAGGCAAAGGGAGACTAATCCCTATTGCTGCTGCCATTGGGTCTGAGCTGGATGCAGAGATCTGCAGGTACGTCCTGTGAATCTCTGAAATGCCCCATAAACTATCAGGGCATACAATTTTTCCATACAAAGCACTCATTTTCTTTTTTCTTCTCTGATGGAATAAATCAGATTCCCAGGTTCAAGTAATTTTTTCTTATATGACTCTGCTTTTACTTCACACCTTTCTCTTTTTTTTTCCTTGTGATTATCTTTCACCTTTTGTTAGCCATTTTGCAGAACAGATTTCACAAAACCTTGCATATTCTAAGGCAAAGATAAAAGAGTTGCCAAAGCTTGGATTCTTGAGCACTTTCTTCCAGACTACCAGGGGAGGGCTAAAGTTAATCCAAGAGTTTACTCTCTCATTTCCATTTTCCACAAGGGACACATGAACGCTAGTGACTGTGTTGGGGAAAGCCCACAGCTTGAACAGATGGGAAGACGTAAGTGCCAGTGAAATCTAACAGTAGAGTAAAAAGATCACTCCAAAGCTTCTGCATTTGGATCTGAGCAAGGTCTGAACAGAGGTTCCGAAGGCCACTGATGCTTGAACTCTGACTTGCTGTAAACTGAAATATGTCTTCCAGTTCATTCAGGGGCAGGGCTATATTTCATGGCTTTGGATACAGCTCACAAGCTTCCATCACCATCAACCTCAGCCCCTGCCAGATTTATAACCGAGGTCAGCTTCCTGTTATTTCAGGTCACTGTCATTTCATCTGCCTTTAGACACTATGTTTTCACAACTTTGAGGAATGAATGCTACATTCACTATCCCAACAGCTAGGTTTTCACCCTGCCTGCTGATTTCGGAAGTCATCATATGTGTCATAAAAGTGTATCAAACAGATGGGGTTTGGTGCATGGGCTAAAATCAAAGGCCGGGCCTGTAAAGATGTGCCTTTAAATGACCTGTAGGAGTAAGAACATCTTGTTCTGCATCAAGTTCATCCAAGTGGTTTGTGATATTGTAGTATAAAAACCAACCCTTTTTGTGACTTTTCTCGTACTATGGTATTAGTCTTGTAAAAGTTCAATGACTCAAAAATGAGCAAAGTATTTTGAAATTACATACCCCCTGGGAAGATACAAACCTTGAAAGAATGAGTTGGAGATAACAATAAGCTGGTTTCGGGGACTCGTGTTCAGACAAACAAGTCACAATGAGGTCCAGTTCTTGGCTACTTGTCCCTGTAGAGACAACCACTGGTAGGGCAGAATGGTGATTTCTGCCCAAAAACTTGACTTGGTAGCTAACTGCAGCTGGGCATTGGTCTCCTTGATGCCCACTGACACAGGGAAACCCTTGTATGAAACTATCTCATTGCTCTGTGAGTCAAACTATCCTAGGCCTTCTGCTTGTTCTCACTGTTGCAGTAAATGAAGTGAAGCTCTAGCAAGAAAACAACTTGTGATTCACAGAGAAAAGGTGACAGAATGATAAGTAGGGAACACTTGACTGCTGCTTTCACCAAAAAATCTTTCCTTTACTTAGTTCTGCTACAAGCAGTGGCTCTTCCTGTGTCTTTTTCTCTAGTTCTCCATTCTCCATCTTGCAGAACTTCTCCTGTTATTTTCTCTGGCAGCTTACTAGAACCTTGAAGTAACCAAAAAAATTAATACAGGGGAAAGACTAGAATGGAAAAAATAAACTGTATGGAAAAGTGCATCTGTTAGTCTCTGGAACAGTCTTCACAGGCAGACTCTGCAACTGGTGTATTTCAAACAGAACCAGTCACTGGTCAAGAACAAAAATGGCTGGAAGAAGACAGGTCTTTTTAAGACATTTTTTTTTCATCTTGTCTAGCCCTGCTGGTAGGCTATGCCACCTGAGGCAGTTGCAATGGCAGTCACCATTGTACTGCTACCACTTGGGTCTCAGAATTAGTTTCCCATAAAAGTAGCCACTTGGAACTTGTATTTTTGGCTTGCTGGCTGTCATTTTAAACAAAGCAACACTGATGTGTGCTTAGAAAATTTATTCTGAACCCATAAAACCTAGACTTTTTGTGTATAAATTGTTTGACATGACCAAATCTCCAAAAGAGTCCTGGGATTATCTTCTCTGTATTATGTAAATGCCCTTCCTTCAGCATAAAATGCTGAAGACATTAGTTCAAATTATCAATCATTACCAGGTAAAACATATATAACATCCTTATTTTAGTTTTAGATTTTATGTGTCATAATATCATTGAACAGTTTGATGCGTGACAGCTCTTTGGGTAGTGACTGCTGCAAGATGAGACCTGGCTACAATAATAAACGTTAAAAAATATTTTGGATTAAAAAGTTAAACAACAATTTATCATTAGTACATTGAAAGTCACAGCAGGTACCCACAAGGCCCTATATGCTGTCTCATATGAAAAGCAGTAGCAATGTAAGCACCAAGGTAAAGTGGGTCACAGATCAGGGAGCAGGAAGGGAGAAAGTGGTTAAAAGTGCAGTTTTCATTCGATTGACTTCTGGTAGCTGCATGGGATGACTGCTCCTCTGTGTAAGAGATCTCCTGATGTCCAGTGCACATGCTCAGTCCATGGTCAGTGCCTGTGTACAATAGCAGCATCCCATCTGCAGCACTAAGAAATAGTCTGCTATGCAGGGAGCCACAGCATAGGGTGTGCTAGTCAAGGGGGAGACTTTTCCAAAGTGCAAAGGACAGCAGAGCTTTCAGCTCACCCTGATGCTTTTAAAAGCCTTCCACAAACCCAGAGTCCTGGAGTGTAGGTGTGTCTGCCAGCTCTTGTATGGTTGCCTGCTCCTTTGCCTTTGCAGCGAGCTAAGCTGTTGCAGGCCAGAAGAAGTTGGGATACCATCTAACTATGTCAACATGCTGTTGAGCATGGTCTAATAAGCTCTGTTGAGAGGTAGCATCTGTTGCCTCAGTCTCAGCTTAGCACTAACACGGATATGTCTGCTGACTTTTATCTGGCTGGCTTGGTCTCTGAGATGAATTAATCTCAACTGTCTTGTTGAGATTGTTTACACCTTGAAGGAGGATTTTTCCAGCACAAATCAACATTATTAAGTCTTTTCTAAGATATAAGGTTGTCTCTCTCACTTTTAGGAGAATAAAGAAGTAATTTAGAAAACTCTTATAATGGGAAAAAGATTTCTATTCAATCCGATGCTCTGCAGAACCTGTAGACATCCCCATTTTTCCCATGATACTCTCTGTAAAGATGGAAAGTGCTCAGGCCTCAAACCCAGCAGCTTCAAACAGGATCGATATAAATTAGCAGAGACCACTCACTACCTTCTGAAGGGTGAACACTTGCAAAGGATTGCTGTAAGTGAATGTCATCTACTCCAAGACAAGCTGAAAGCTTGAACAATTGCCAAAGATGAGCCAAGCCAAGGGACATGACTTGGCTCTCCCTGACAGAGCCTTGACAGGGCCAAAGGAACTTGCTGCACACATATGGCAAAGCATATAAATTAAATGGTTTTTGACAGTGACCACCAGAAAGCAGTGTCAGCATCCTGTCACTTGGCTCTGCTCTAGCCCTGTCTCACAGGCTAAAGCGAGCAGCTCAGGGTCAAGGGCACAGAGAACTGGATTATGCCTGAATCCACCCGTGCATGCTGCAGGTCATGAGTCCCCTTGGTATGGCAAGGAATAAGAATGGAAAAAGCCTTCAGTTCTCGGTCCAGGCTTTTATTTTGCCAGCTACTGGCATCTAACCATGGAAGAAAACACCATGGCTTTTTTCACTTGTTTTGTTTCCAGTGCAATTTTTTTGCAGTTTCTGGTGCAATGGAGAGTGTGTGAGGGCAAGAAAAATGAGGTACCAGCACTGGCCTTTGTGAAAAAGTAGTCACCAGCAGCACTGTTTAGCATTTCACACCACAAATCTGTTTGAATCGGATACAAGCCTAAATCCCATGGAACAGGAGGCATGATCTTCCTGGGATTAGTGAGCACACTCTGTTAATATATATCCTAACTTTTGGAATCTGTATTTATACAGATATTTATATATTTTTAAATATCAGATATGATATTTATACCAAAAAAAATAGAGAAAAAAGAAAAAAGAGAAGTATAAAGGACACTGCTAATTCAAAATTAATGGCAGCTGAATGTACCATAATTTATCTCTAAGTTATGGCTAAGCATAAGATTTACAGTGTCAAAAATGCAGAGAGATTTTCCAGATATTTCCCACCAGTGAGAGAAATGCCTGTAATGCCTGATGGTGGAGTTGGCTTACACCACCCCAGCACCCACAGCCCTGCTCAGGCTGGGAGGCGTGTGCTGGAGACAAGGGTTTATGATACACCAGCCAACATATAGATCTGAATACACTTTCACTGCTGAATCACCTGCTACTTCTCCACAGTTTTTAGCTCATATTGGTTGATGAATAGATAGGTGAAGGATTAATACTTGAAATAAAGTGATGCTACTTACTTCTGTCTGTAAAAGATAAATGAGTGAAACAGCAAAACATTGCACAAACATTTTAATGCCAGTGCTAACAGACAATGTTGATAACTCTGTATAATGCAAAACCAACAGGGACTATAACACAGATGTATGAAGAACAGACCTGTTACACATGCAAAGAATAATACTGACAGTAAAAGAAAGTCTTTGCAGCTGTGAACTTCCAGGCTAACTGGAAGGCTAGGATCCATACTCATATTGGCAGGTGGGCAGCTGAGTCACGCACAGTTTGAGAGGGGTATCCTAAAAAGGGCAGTCAGTCTGCTGCAGGCTGGGCTAAACCTTGGGGACAGGTCTGTTGGCTGAAAGAACTGAGCAGCTTTTACTGAAGAAGAAAGCTATGGCAAGTGATCCAGGTCTGAAAAATGACCGCAAGAACTAGTGTTCAGAAGACCTCACTGCATCATTTCATCAGCTCACTTGTTAAAGCCTGATATCTTCTTTACACCCACCTACCTTTTTCACTGAACCTAATGACTTTATAGGTTGCCCTAAACTCTCACTAATTTTCAGGAGCCTTTGTTTCTTTAGACAAGGAATTTGGAAAATTTTGGAAAAAAATATTTGATCATCCTAGATCATGTTAGTGTTTGATCTGAAGCTGAGGGTTCAACCCTCTCACATGAAACAGAACTGCCTAAATCAAGAGACACATCTCACCCTGAGTGGCTGTCTAAAATAGGTCAGATGAATCACCCTCTGGAGAAAGAGTACAGAATGCCTACAGAGGCTAAATAATTAGGGCTTATGACTTTTAAAGTTAATGAGATGAATCCTGTGCTAGAGAACAGTAGTTTGCAGTGTACTCTGTAAAAGGCCATGCATTGAAGGCTATGTACAAAGCTGAGTACTTTAAATGCCCCTTCATCATCCCACCAGAATCAGCTGAAAATCCTGCTGGGGTGGGGTTGAAGCAGCACATGGGGATGTACTTCAAGGCTATGCCACAATGTGTATGCACAATAAAGCAGAGTTAAGATTGTTCAGGCAATTTTATGTTTTAATTGATAACATGAAGTCATTGGCTTACCTTGGATTTCCCCCAGTACGGCTCAGACTGTAGAAGAACTTAAATTATCTTTTAATGAACTCCATCTTAGCTGGTGACCCATGAAATGGTTTACAGGGTACAAACTGGTGTTATTAACATGCTCAGCAAAGCTGCTATTTTCACCAACTTTTCACAAAGGCATTGTAAAAGAAAAGGTCACCTCAGAGGAACAACTCACTTACAAAACACTTCCTCAAACAATTAATCTACAAAATACTTTTTTCTTCAAAATTTTGCACACTGAATTACATAGTTCAAAAAAACTGTCTCTGGTTTCCCTCCTCCCACCCTTCAGATCTGGTTAGAAAGCTCTCCCTAAATTGCTGGTGAAGTTGTCCCCAGATGTCCCATTTCCTTCACAGGTGAGAACGTTCTGGAAGTGACAACTAGCCCCAGCTGTTGAAAGGCTGTGAGGATTGAATGGACAGATGTAGAGTTACTTCAAGTGATGAAACTCCAATCGGTAGTCCAAATACAGGGTTACTTCTTGCCCCTTTGTTTTGAGAACCGCTTCACAAATTACCACATGGCCTTAAGCACTAGTGGGATTTTCCCCTCAGGGGTGTCAGTTTGGTAGATCATTTGCAGGATTGATAGTTTTGTAAACTCAAAGTAGTGGTGAAGCCTGAAGGGGTCAGTGGTAGCATAGCTGCATGATAAAGATCCACAAACATTAAGGCATTACATGGAAAAACCAGTTTGTAATTAAGTCTTCATTGCCAGATAAAAAGGAAAGGAGAAACCAAAATCTGGCATTTCCCTCTCAAAGGTTCTTTGTGTGAGCCTCTGACTTCTCTGTCTTCTCTGACTTACAGCACAAAGAGGAAATTATTTTAGGGAACTGGAAAATCCATCATACAAGTAAAATTCTTAGAAACATTTACAAATACTACATATGTCTATTCATCTTGGTAATTTTTTTTTTTGATATGCAACACTATGTTATTCACCATATTTGTAATAAAATAATATTGGACGATAGTGTGTTTAGAAAATTAGTGTAAAGGTGGAATGCGTAGCACCTAAAGCAGACACAATTTTTTTTCCTGTATCATCCCAATTCTTAACAAGACCTCAAGGCTCTATGGTCAAGGAAAATAGTGACACAAGAGGGTATTAAGATTTCTTCTGCCTCTTTTTTTAATGGAAAAAAATAAGAAATATGTCCACTGAGATCTCAGCCTGGGAGCTTGTTGCTACCCAGAACTGAGCATTTTGCAATGGCCAATATATTTAAAATAAATTACAATTATATAGCACCAAAGTTTTGACACAGAAACATTTTCTTAGGTAAAACAGCAATCTGATAACAATTTCTGTGTGAAAGAAGGGCGCCCACACATCACAGTATGCACATATGTATACTCTCTCATAATAAAAAGATTAATTCTCAGGCATTAGCCAGCACAGCCTGAGAGCAGCTGGCTCTGCTGGGCCAGCTACCTGCTGCCATCCCTGGATTGTCCTCACAGGTAGCAGTCAATCCTTTGCAGTCCAGTAGGCCTTGAGAGCAAAATGGGAATCTGGGCCGCGGCAGGCTGGAGGACACAAGGATGGAAGGGGACGCCCTGCTGCTGCGCAGGGATGCTCGGTGCCAAGAGCCGTGTGGGATGTGCGTTAGAGGACAAGAGGAGTGTCCTTCTGCAGGGAGAGATGGAGCGAGCAGGGCAGCTGGGAGGTGGTAGGGCTCCGAGTGGGGGGAGATGAAAGGAGGAGAAACTGAACACAAGTATGCACGCCTCCAGGTCTCCAAAGGCTAAAGCTGTTAAACTTTGGAACCACACTAGCTCCAGGAAATAGCTGAAGTTCACATCCTATCCTCACAGTCTGCATTTAGCTGCACATTTACTCTTAAGTTTATTTTTAATTTTATGGCCGGTTCACATGCCACTCATTGGCCTATGCTCCTGGCCCTGCCATATTACTTGAGAGTTTCAAAGAATACTTTCCTTTTTCTTTCTGACAGTACAATGCTAAATGACATTCATAAACTTGCACATTCTCCAACTTTCCTTAACTGTTTATGGCAATTTTTTTCACATTTCTATAGTAACTTTTATTTCAGGAATATACAAGAAGACAATGTAAGGAAGGTGGTTAAGAAATTAATTAAGGTTATTAAATTATAATAACTCAGAAATTTGTTGCTTTATTAACAAGATTAAGTGCTTTAAATCATAATGAATCCAGGAAGGGAGGAAATAAACCCTTGACTAAGTCCCAGCGCTTCCAAAAACTGGGAACCTCAATTGGCACATCTGAATCCTGTACAGAGTGGGATCAGGTCTGAGGAGGCCAGCACTGATTCTTTATCATCTTCCCCTGTAGAGGCAGAGGGAGGAAGAGGATGGGGAATAATGTGTCCAAGATCTCCAGCCTCTTAGCATTGCACTGCAGAAGGAGGATGACGAGGAAAGGGAATCCCATCAGGGGATGTTAGGTTTTCCTGACCCATTATGGGACTAGAGGAGAAAATCCATCATCCAAGGGAACATCTGTAGCAGATGGATTTTCTCCACAAACACCAGAAGAATCTGAAAACCCACAGTAGCTGCAATGATGGCAGTTTTGACAATAATATTCATCTTGGCTGAGGTCAGGAACACACTTCTCTGAATGTGGAACATTCACAGGGAGTTAGTCATATAAACCCAGACAGCAAAGCCAGCCGCAGCACGGAAGATTTTACTGTGCATCAGGGTTGGAGCTACGGTGAACTCACAGCACATTGAGAAGAAAATGTCCTCAGAGCATCTCATACTGCTCAAAGCCTTCACACGGTTGTCAGAGGCTTTTTTTTTTTTTAATTATGCTTTGTTTGCAGTAGCACTTTTAAATTGTTAAATCCCATTTCCATTGTGCAGAAAATTTTATGATAGTTGGATGGGGTTTCAGAGGCAATTTTCAAAGAAATGTCCTGGTCCAACTCCTTAAAGAATCCTGTATTACATGTGTAGGAAACTCATGCATTCACTTCTGCTGTTAGTGTTAACACCTCTCACCAAACTCCTGCAAACAGTGCCCTTGTTCGTGTGAAATCAGCAGTGACAATTTCTGCTGGGTTTTGTTAAGTTCCTAAGTACGTGGTAGAAACCTGGCAGACACTGGGAAAAAACGAAGGTTTAACTGGCACCACAATGGTGTTAAAATGGGGATTAGTATTAGCATGTGCTTTGAATTCAGAGTAATAGAAGTAAAACCAGACGCGTTTTGTTTGGCATCTATTTCATGTCCCAGTGAAACTGGCATGCCACCATTTGATCAGGCACGAAGCCATCCCAACAGATGGTCCCCAGCAGCAGCAGCCAAAAGACCATGTATGAACATCAAATGTGTTTGAGAAGGGCAGGACTCCAGGCTGCCAATGTCAAAATTGTTTTCCATTCCCAGCTTCCGTGCCGATGGCTAGTGGTGCTACTCAGCCCCTCCGTTACACTGGGGACAAAACCAGCATCATGGGGAGGGTTTGTGATCAGGAGCATTGTCAGACCTTTTGTGCCCACCTTCATCTGGCCTCTTGCAGCAGGCCTTCATCGTGTCAGTTTAAAAATGCTCCTGGACACACCACTTGTGTTTAAGTAAAAAAATGGAGAAAGAGCAGGCTTCTGCTGCATGATATTCTCATGGCCTGTGTAGGCATAAGGGCACCAAGAGTGCTCACAGAATGGGTGCACCTGGGAGGTAGAGACACATTTCTTTCAGGGCCAAACGAAAAAAGCACAGACAAGCACTTTCTGTGCCAGTGCCAGCCACTACACATTGTAAGGAGAGGTTTTTTTTCAGTTCGCAATTAGACGGCTGCTGAGCAAATCTGCTGCTCATGTTCCTGGGCTGTAGGTTGTGAGTTTGGTTTGCAGAGGTTTAGTTAATCCACTGTAGATCTGAATGAGCCCCAGCTCTTCCCTGCCCCAGTCGTCACATCTTTAGGTACAGCAGTGCCATTCAGGCCCTGTTGAGCCCTCTGCTTTCCTGTGTTGTACCTGTGCAGGGATGTGCCTTCATTCCCAAGAAAGACTGGAGCACTGAGATTACAGCCAAAACCTCTGCTTTTCCCACCCTTTTCTAATATTACTCCAAAACAGAAAGTGTTTATACTGCCAGGCCAAACACTCCCCCTCTATCACATGGCAGGAGAAAGGAGGAGGCAAGTGAGTCTAAAACCCAGGAAGAGTGCCTGTAGCACCAGTTGGGCATGCTGCCCCGTGTGCCCATCAGTGCCTAGCCTGGCCTGGGCACAGCCATGGGCACGGAGCAAGAGTGGTGGCAGGAGCTGCCTCTGGCCGGCTCCTCATGGTCACATCTCTGGCTGGTGCTCTGTGCAAAGACAGGAGCACCCTGAGGCCACCAGGCTCTAAGGCTTGGTCCCCACACCACACAGCACACAGGGGTCACTGGCTGTGAAGAGGGTTTTTCACCTCTTCTGCTTTGTCTTCTACATGGTTTTCCACTATGTGGAAGATTTTAGCCTTTTGACTTACAAAAGTATCCTGAAGTTCCCTTGGAGTTCACAGCCCTGAGGATCAGCGTCTTCTTACTCAGGTTCATGGCTTGATTGCCATCCATTTTATATCATGGTGTTGTCCATCAGGGAGCTTCCTGGAGCTTAACAAGCCAGACATGTAAGCTTCACAAGCATGCAAACATAGACATATGTATTCCAAATAACTTCTCTCATTGCTGAAGCGCAGCCATCCCGCCATGAATTGTGGCAATTTTTCAACAATGTGCAGCTGCATTACCAAACCGTGCAGGATAGGAAGCAAAGGATACCTCATTTCAAGGAAACCCAGGAGGAATCTGAGGCTGGCTCCATAGAATTAATCCCACGTGAATTTGTCTCCTGACCAGGTTAAATAGTTGGCAAGTAGAAAGGAAAGGAGAACATTTTTCATTAATACCAGGGCTTTAATTTGCTTATATTTGAACCCTTTTGTGTGTATGAACCTTGAAAATAGCTTGTGATTCAACATCAAATGCTTTTGTGCAATTGTCCTGCCAAGTGAAACTTGTTTGAGCTTCACTGATGTTCCAATACCAACAGTTGATACAATCTGGCTAAACCTTAAATTTCCATTTGTTACGTTCCTTGAATGTTTCCAATACTAAATAAAGTGTCAAAAATGAAATGGATCTATGAATATGTTGGAGGGCAGAAAGAGGGGTTACATGCACTGATTTGTATATTCAGTGAATACCAGAATATCTTGAATCTGGCTAGGGTGCCAGAGATGGTGCCAAACTAACTCCAAGTAGCTTTTTCAATAGCATCTCCCCTCGTAAGGCCTCAGGTAAACCAGCTCTAGAAAATGCTGACACGGTCAACATGATGGCACTTCCAGCAAAGACTTTCAGCACCACTTAATGAATTACAAATTTTTTTCCTGGCAACACCTGCAGGTCTGTGGGAATTCCTCAATCGCAGACGGAGCAAGCCTAGAGTCTGGGGCAAGAGAGAAGCAAAATATTAATACCTTTGCCTGCACCTTCTGAATGAAAGCTCATCTAGGAATAAGCCAGAAACAGTTCACTTGCAGTGATTTTAGTTTTGCTCAAGTTTGTTTGACTTTACAGGTACTTTATGTTTTCTACAGGTTTGGTTCTGGAGTTGCATCAAGCAGCAGATTCTTTGTGGGACTGACATAAAGCCCTGCTTACCACGCTAATAAAATTTTAATTAATCTTTTTTAGCCATTTAAAACTTATGCTGGAAAACAGGAAAGACGCATTTCACAGTTTATCTTTCTGTTGGTGTTGGTCATATGTGGACACTTCCATATGAACTCTCAAAAGGACTGAAACAATGAAGTCTCCAGTGGTATCTTTGCCACTTCATCTCTTGAGGGATTTTTTTTCCTCTTATGAAAGTTTGCAACATTTTGGAGTGAGATGTGTGCCGTCATCATGCTTAAGGACTCTGATGCATGGCAGCGATTTCAGTTTTGATCTTTAACTGGGTTCTTAGCAGTCCAGTTCAAATACTTGCTGGGCATATACATGGGTTTCCCTTTTAAATTCTTCTTCCAGTGAGCAGAAGGGTGTTCTGTTTCGCCGAGCGTCCTCGTCCTGAAGTTTTGCTAACAGGGAGAGTTGGTGGGGGAGTTGTTTGAGCTTTCCAGAACTGTGCTGCCATCTCCCGATCAAACTTGAGGCTTCCCCTAATGAAAGCCTACTGGGACAAAGGCTAGCAACCTTTTCCCTTCTCTTTCCAGAAAGGACAGGCTAATCATAGAATCATTTAGGTTGGAAAAGACTTCTAAGATCATTGAGTCCAGCTTTAAACACAACACTACTGGGTTCACCACTAAACCACTAAACTTGTTCTATTGCTTGTTACTGGGGAGAAGAGACCAACACCTACCTTGCTACAACGTCATTTCAGGGAGCTGTAGAGAGACATAAGGTCATCCCAAGTCTTCTTTTCTCCAGGGTAGAGAACCCCGGCTCCCTCAGCCACTCTGTGTAGGACTTGTGCTCTGCAAGGAACCCCATCCCTTTCCTCACACCTGCTCTGTTTGCCATGAGTTCTTATGCAGAGGACACCCACCGGCACTGAGGCTGGGTTCAGAGGAGGACCAGAGCTGCTGGGAGCTGCGCTTGCTGAGGGTTCTCCCCAGTCTGCCTGGAAGGCAGAGGAGAGGCTGGGCAAAGGCCTGTTCTTTGAGTAGATGAAGATGAGTTACTTTTTCTGAATGTTAGTCTTTGGGAAATTCAAACTCGATTTTTAGGAAAGTTTTTTTTAAATCTCCTATCTCACCTTTTCTGATGCACTCACTATTTGCCCACATCCATGATACAACTCTGAGACTTACAGGTCTTTGCCTGGTCTCTTCCCCTCTCCCCACCTTAGTGTTGAGACTTGGCATCGTTCTCTTTTCCCTGAGGCTGCATGAGGCTGTACCAGGCTCCTTCCTCCCTGCCACTCGTGCTCCTCTTTTCCTTCCTGTGGGGTGACTGCCTTGCTGCGTCCCTTTTAACCATGAGCCCAAGGGCACTTTTGGGGTTTCCCCCGCAGCACAAACACTGGGTGGTCCCCTCGGGAAGATGGCAGGCACCGGCACCCGGGGACAATTGACGCTCCCCGGCAAGAGGGGCACTGTTCTCACCACGAGTTTAGAAACAGTGCTGCCGGCCGTGAGCTGCACTCCGAACCGCCTCAAGAATGACGGCCTTGCGCGCTCCGCGCCCCTCCTGCACCGCGNCCCAGGCCGGCTCGGCAGCGCTCCCCCCGCCCCGCGCTCCGCTCCGCGCCCGCTCCGCGCCCTGCGAGGGCCGGCAATGCCGCGCCGCGCCCGCCAGGGGGCACGCCAGGGCCGAGGCGGTGTCGCCTGCGACGTCAGCCCTCATTTACCTTCACGAAGTTTTTTCATTCTTTTTCCTTTACTTTATCGTATTTTTAATTTATTATTTGGCTTTGGGGTTTTTTTGGGTGGGTTTTTTTGGGTGTTTTTAATAATTTTCTTTTTTGTTTTGCCCGAAGGCAGTAAACCCTACGTGTGGCAGGTCCAAGAGTTCCCTTTGCAGTGATGCTCTAAGGGTCATGCTTGCTGGCTTGAAAGGAACAAGTAAAGCATTAAGTGCCCCGCCGAACATTGGTAATGGCAAACGGTTTCCCTCTCAGATATTCAGAGTCTCTTTTGCACCCAAACCCAGAGTGATATTTATTCCTTAGCCCCTGCTCCACTTATTTATTCAGGTTTATTTATAAATAAAACTATATGGCTCAATAAGTGAACCATTATTGGAAATGCCTTTAAGCAATAAGGCATGAATTTGCTGCTATGTTCCTTCTAACACAGGAGTAAAGATTTAATGGTAGCACACCGCCTCTCTTACAGTATGATTTCTGTCACTAAAGTAATGGCAAGTGGAGTAAGAGACAGGTGGTGGTATCTATAAACTCTGCTAATGGCCCCATCAACATATGTTTAATGTATTTTAAACTATACTTCACATCCTACTGTTGCCAGTACATTTCCTCTGGCACCTCTTCTCAACAAAGAAATTTGGAGAGGAAAGGAAACATTAATAAATCCGAAGTGTTTAATTTGAAAGCAGATATAAAGCTTAACACTCTCATAAGAAGGCTTATTTGACAAGAGATCAGCTCATTACAGACCTCAATAATTTTGTTGCTAGCATTAGTGAACAGCTTTGACAAAGCAAAGGCTTTTTAGATATAGTCATGGCCTTTCTGCTGTGTTTGGTGTTTGATCATGTCATGCAACAGCATCACTTTCTAATGGATTACAAAAGTCGACCAGTCATGAGACAACCCTGGGTAAATGTTTGTTGGGAGGAAAAAAGGTCAGTGTACAACAACAGGATTCCTCCTGCTTAGTTTCTAAAAATGTATCTTCCTCTATATACTGCGCAGATAGATTTCAGGCTTCAGATCCCCTGCTTTTTGATGAGAGCTTGAGGAAGCCTGCACTGCCATTTCACCTCCAGACTTTCAGAGGGTGAGCTTCGGGTGGACAACTTGCCTTTCTCCTCCTCCTCCTCCTCCTTGTGCCTGAGGTGCTGCCAGAGCAGCAGGGCCATAATCCTCGGCAGAGTCGCCAAGTGCTTTGAGAGCACCGATAACAGCGATGACTGCACTGATAGTCCTTGTGCCAGCACTTTGTATCCAAAATCTTGCCAACGAATTTGGAGTGAAATCAGCTGCCTTCAGAACACAGAGATCCCACAAAGAATGGAAATCTGCAGGAGTAGTCTCCAGTGAATGTGTGAAGTTGAGACTCTGGTCACTAGGACTGAATTCTGCCTGATCTGCTTGTGAAATTCCTACTTAAACCAACGTTTATTGTGGCATAGTAAGGCAGAATTTGAGTGCTGTGGTTTCTAGCCAGCCCGTGGAGGTCATCCTGAATGTGCATTGTGTCAAACAGCTGCTATTGGACAGTTTGGTTTAGTAGCACTGCTATAATGCATCACCAGGCACACTTTCTCCCAAAGGGTTGTGTTTCTTGAAACACATCATAACTGTGATGTTGACATGCTTTTACTGGGGCTGTGCTTGTCTAGCAATGATGACAGCCAAAATTCCCAGCCGAACTGCAGTATTCATAGCCATACCTAAGCTGAAATCACTCAAAATTACCTATTTACTTGTGCCCTCCACAGGATGCAAGGTCCCTTCCAAAAAGTGGATAGTTGATGTGATGTTGGGGCAAAGAAACGGCGTCTGTTGTAAAGTGCCGGTGCAGGAGAGATGGGGCACTCTTAGGTACCAAACCCCAGCTGGACTTCTGGTATCCAAACTCCTATGTATTTTCATCTGTGGAGTCTACATAATGTACACCTGTAGGAATCAGGTCCTCACAGAAGACAGCCTCCATCCTAAGCTCCTGTGGGGGTTCAGGAGGAGACAGAGCAGATGCTTTCACTTCACAGCTTTTCCCTCAAGGAATCTGTTCAGGCAAGGGGTGCACAAGGCCTACTTTATCTCCTGGCAGAGAAGAGTCCTGCTCTCAGAACTGGGCACTGAGCATCATCCCCTGTGGTTCTGAGTGAGAGAAGTCACTAAAGAACTACTGGCTTAAAAACAGAATTATCCTGAGAGCAGACATGACATTTGTGTCCAACACGCACTATGGGGAGAGGCTGAGATCGATACAAACTCGTGGGTTCTGCCCCAAGCTAAGATACTTTAAAATATTTAAAATAATGCTGTGGCCATGCCTTATTTATTTGGATTGATTTCCTAATTACAAGTACCTGCTTCGGGTAAAAAAAGGCAGCAAGCTTGAGAATTAAAGAAATTGCTAGACATTCTCAAGTTCTCTACAGTATGCTTTAAAGGGCTATTTGCTATTATAGGTAGTAACAAAACCATTTGTTATCATATTCTAGGAAAAAAATACAAGTATTTTGTGTTCACATATAAAAATAATTCAAATTGGTTTTGTGTTGTCAGTGCTATGGCAGTCATGCTGTGATTTCCACCAGAACATTAGTTTATGGGGTTCTTTTCTGTTATTAAAGAGGATTGTTTCCACTCTAATGAAATGAAGCACTTCAACATGCACTTAGTCTTAATTGAAAGTCAATGAATCTACTCATATATGTAAAGTTAACTTACTAAAAGCTGAACTGGAATATACAGCAACATGAAGGATCAGACCCCAGGAATGTTTTCTCTTTCCTCTTAATCATTAAAGAGGATTTTCCCTTGGATACAGCAGAGCGTCCCTTCCCCTCATTTTAGCCAGTGCAGCTCTCTGTCCCAAATGCTGTTACTTATGAAGAACCCCTGAGAAACAATTCAGCCACTAGAAACTCGACTTTTCAATTATGATCTCAAACACCCAAAGTTAGTCTTTATCTCTCAAACCCTGCAATAAAAATTTTAAAGGTGAAACACAGTTATGAGATCTCCTCCGTGTTGTAGTGTCACTTTTGGAGCCCATTTTCCCTCTTGCTTTACTTTTTGATTTTGCTCAGGGGTCAGTGGTAAGAAAAAGTGTTGAAGATGATTTCCCATTTGTCTGTTTTGGCTTTTACTTTCATGGGTCCGTGTCTCTTGTCACCACCTTACCCAGTGCCTGATTTACCCACCCAGACAGGGGAGTGAGCAGTGCCTCACAGTGCTTCATGTGCAGCGGGGATGGTGGACATCTCCTGCTGTGTCATGATGGAGGCAGATGGGACTGGATTTTAGCATATTGCTAATAAAGTAGAGCCAGACTTGCTCTGACTCTTCCGTCTCCATGTTTGACTGGGTGTTTATAAGTGACACAGCCCAAGAGAGGGAGGGTTTGTCGCTGTTAAAGAATATGCAGCATATGTACACCCTTGGCTAAGACCAGCACCAAGGCTCTCAGCTGCAAGAGCACAGCTTGATGAGATTTCCCTACAACTGTGTAGAGCTGCTGCTTTCCCTGAGTGTGAAAGATCAAGTCTGGGCCATTTGGAATCATCCCTGCCTTTTTCTTTCCCCACGACTTTCCATGTCCTGTTATTTTTTTTTCTATAAAATCCAGCATATGAAATAAAGCATCACTTATTTCACTGAATTTTATTTTCATTTTACACCTGCTCATCTTTTTTACCTCTTTATTCATTCCTGACAGGTACCCTTGAAATACTGGACTTTACCTGCAACCCTGCTGAGCCTCTGTGTGCAGTATAGTATTGCAGTTTTTTTCCTTTGGGTTGTTTGTGGCTCTCTCAGAGCTGCCCATTGATACTGAGGCAGAGATGGTTAACAAATACAGGCTGGGAAAATCAGTTGATCTTCCGTTTGCTGAAGGTCTGATGGAGAGCTGTACTGCAGTAGCTAATGCAAAGTTCTGGTTAAATATTGTCCTACCGTTTGCACTATGCCGTCTGTTGTTTTTACACTAGGGGCTTAGCAGAGGTTGGAGGCAGTATTGACTTTGTAATTAAACTATTTTAACTTCAGGATTTTGTAATCACCGCACTTAAACCATCTGTTATGGTACACGGGCAATTTCCCCACCCCCCACTCCACCCCTCGTCTCTGGGAACAAAACGTCGTCATGTTTTTAATTGCAAATCCCCCCTTAGGATGGGGGTAGAAAGGGAAAATGAGGATAATTTCCTTTTTCTAAGACAATGTGCAAAAGTGCATGGAACTTGCACTCCTTGAGAGAGGAGATGTACGTAGGACTTGCGCTGCTGGCTCCTCCTGTCCCAGGAGAAAAGCAGAGGGCTTCAGAGTGGGCACCTCCCTTTTCTGACTACACAGCCCTCTCCAGGAACTTCCACTGGGAGAAGTAAGAAAAAGGAATGGAGCTCGAGGTCTACCAGGGCAGAGCCTGGCAAGAGAGGTTGCTCCTGTGGAGAACCACTGAGCTCTTTGTGCTTAGAGAAAGAGAAAAAGAAGATTGGTTAAGGCAGACGAGAGAGAAGCAGATTTAGTGAAGCCATTTGTGTCTGTTGACCTACCTGTGTCTGTCCCCTGCTGATCAGGGCATCCAACACCTTGTAGCTGAAGTTCTCAATGCTGCTCAAACAGTAGCACATCTGCCTGGATAATCTTGCATAAATCCCTCAGGATTTGCTTACTCCTGCAAGTTGCACCAAATCAGTATGGAGTAAGTCATAGCAAATTGCTCCAGAGGTAAAATGATCTGGCAATTCACATCAAAATGAGCATCAGCACTTGGCAACCCCAAATTCTGGGCCTTCACCCGTGTAAGTCAATGCAAAGAAGATTATCTTAGTTATGATACGAATATGTATAAATCTGTAATACTGACAGGTATTAAAACCTGGGCTATCTTCCTCTGCCTTCGTAAAACAATTTCCTTTCTCCCAGCTGTGTGGGATTCCTTTGTTTTGTTTTGTTTCCATGAGTTGTTTTGGTTTGCAGTTTCAGCAGATCCAAACGCAGGCTCAATGTGTGCTGAGATGAAGTAGGAATTTTGCTGGATTCCTTCTTCCTTCTTGGCTGCTCTGAATTTAAATCACTAGGTCAGGTATTGTTGTGCATCCCTTGGTTAAATAAGTCTTTTAGTTTTGATTCATCTTGCCCCAGTTTTGTGTATTCACCTGCATTCTATTACTGGCAGTCAGGTTGGCAGAGCTCTTTTGACAAACATATGAGAGAGACAAATGCACTCTCATATCTTGTCACATAAACCTGAGTTATTGAAAAAAGAAGAGAGAGAGAATTGGCAGGGAATCTTCCTGGTTGTATTCATCAAAACTCCCTTTTTTTTTTTTTCTCTTGCTCTAGTTTGCCAAAGAAGAATTTTCTTTCAGGACAGAACAAAGTGCTAAATGAGACAAATGTTCTATATACCTAAATCTCAGATCCAAATGTTCTCCCACATATCATGTCTGTCACACAGGTTGTGTAGACCTGTGCTTTGATCTCAACCTGATTTTGTTTGGCATTACAGCTTTCAAAGCTCTTCTTGAGGGTCAGTAAATAAAACAGAGCTTTAAGAGAGGCAGATTTTTGTTGTTTAAGTAGTGTCAGCACTCCAGGACTCCTGAAGCTGATGAGGGCTGGCCACCGTTTGGTGTGTCTCAAACTGCCTGCCCCAGTGACTCGCTTCATGAACCTCTCACAGGGAAATTAGAAATCTTCAAAATTCCTGAAGGCTGGCAGAAAACTGGTCAGTGCAGTGTGATTGTAGGTTGCTGAGATGTTCCATGTAATTCAATCTCATCTGACAGCAATAACCATTGTTATCAATTACACTGGGTTTCACTAATTTCGATCCCACTGTAACTATTTATTTCTTTTCCTAAACCAGGACACTTGTGCCATGCTGTAGTTGTGGAAAAGTGTAGCATTTGACCCAGTGCTGCTGTAGGCCAGTGACATGAAGTGAGAGCAGTGCCCACCCCCACCCACCCCCACTCCGTGAGTTTTGTTTTTATCTCCGTGGCTCTCCAGCATGCACTTTCCTGGTAAAGCCATTTCATTAATGCCAGCCAGCAGGAACTGCTGAGTGTGCAACACTTCAGAAGAACTGTTTGCTTACTTGAGAAACTAAATGCAGATGTGGAAGCCTTGCCTTATGTTTAGAATTGTCAATAAGATGAAAGAACAGAGGATAGCATTTTCAAATGTGGGACCAGCGGTCTCAGGGGAGCTTTACATGTTTTCATGTGTTGTTCTGCTCAGCACTGCAAGGGTGAAGATCAGTTTCTTTAAAGATAGATAGATAAGTTTTGATATAGAAGAAAGATATCTATAAATGAGATTTCAGGATATTTGTACAAGATATTTTCACAAGATATTTTCTGTTACTTACAGGATTAAGGACTGGATTCCTCATTTGTATCAAAAGCTCTCTGCACCCATCAGTGTTAACAAAGCTGAACTCCAAATGCCGCTCAAAAATGCCCAGGCACTTGTTAGCTTATCTCTCTGCTCACCTCTCAGCTTAGCCACAAGGACATATAGCACATAGCCAAATGTTGATTAAACACATCTTTTCCACTGCACACTCTCTAGACATCATCCAGTTTCATCTTAGGGGCTGTGTGACGCCCAGTTCAATCTGGTCTGCCATGTGACCAGCATTTCTTGGAGGTCAGAGTTAGCTCTTATGGTTTGCACTGTTTCAAGGCTTCAGCGAGCCTGGGCTGGGGCTCACAGAGTAGTCCAAGCAGGTGGACAAACATCTCACCCTAACATTGCTGACTCCAATGGGACTTTCCAGGGTCAGGGAAACCCAGCCATGAAGGGGCTTAAAGCTTATCATATACTAACAGCATGACTATTGTATGACCTGTTGCCAACCAGACATCTCAGTCTCAGCTGAGGCATCTAGGATTCCCACAGGATGCATGGAGAGGCTCATAGAAATCATGTGAGCCACAATTTGAAGAATCTCTAAGAGCAGCAAGGTCTAAGGAAAGGGATTTGCTGAGCTAAAGCATTTCTTAGGGACAGCCACCTGCCAAACTCTATCTTGCCTGGAGATGGACAAGAAAGAGACAAAGTTCCAGGCCTATATAGTACAGTTTTGCTTGTGAATGAGTTGTCCAGGACTCAGGGGCATATCACTTCTTGACTGCTGGCAGAAGTAGTGTGAACCTCATTCCCAGCTCTTTGGACGGAGCAGGAGATTTGGGAGGCTCCTCTTGAAAGACTGTGAAGGGAGGGAGATCACATTGATGATCTAGACGAGATGTGGGCCCTGTAGTGGACAAAATATTGATTTTATTTCACAATTTTTCTGCAAAGGGAGTTGCTTCACTAAAGGCTGAAGCCTGAGTATACTCTATAGGGTTGACTGTTCAGTCAGGAGATAGAGACCATTCTGCAAACAGAGGAGCAGACCAAGCTGACTATATAGATATGTTTTTAGTTTCTTCTGATAGCACCATTCCACTAAATGTAAACTTTGGAGCAAGATCAGAGATCTGATTTTCTTCCAAATGAGCAAACACTATGATCAGCTGGAATAGCTCAATATCAAACTTAATCTGCGGCTTAGTTAGTATTTATCTATTTAAATGAAGTGTTACCTCCCCAGTACAATGGACTGAGTCCATTTTAGTTTCATCCTCAATATTTCAGTCTTTTAAAAATTAATTTCCCTACATTTTTCCACATACCTTTTATTTAAAATGAAATACACTTTTCAGTTCTAGAAGGAACTTAATCGTGTAGGAAACTTTTTATATTCTCTTCTAAAATTCCTTGAACATTGCCCATACTATCAATCATACAATGACAAGTATTTTGGTAGTTTCAGAAGTGGAACTGAAAGAGAATTGTTACATCTAGGGCACTGAAAGTGTTTGATCAGATCTTTCTGAAGAGCCAGAAGTTGGGTAACTGCTATCTTAAGCATGCCTGGAGATTGGCTATGTGACCTCCAAAATGCGAGTGCTCAGCAAGAACTGAAAGTTGGGGACAGTCAGAAACTCACAGGTGTTGTGGATCGGTTGTAGAGGAGCACAGATCCAGTAGGTCAGTCATTGGATGGCACACCTACATGGGAAAAAACATCTAGAGTCAAGGGAATGATGCTGTTAGAGGATTTGGTACATCTGGCCTAGTGTTTGAAGGTTGATCATACTTTGAAGATGAAGCTTGGTAAAAACCGTAATAGAAAGAGAGGAAGGCCTATTACTGTATTACACACAGTTGCCATTTTTACTGTAACGGAGATTTTTTTTTAAAAGTAGTTGTAGTTGAATTTAGAGTGATCTCTACGTATTTTGATGCAAAACAGGTGACTAATCAATAAAGTCTGAACAAAACTGAATTATATGGGAAAATTAAACTTGACAGAAATCAAAAAGGCATATAGTACTCTAAATGTACAATTTTACTGTATGTCTCTTTTTACTGTAGCAACCAGGGCACAAGGGCAGTATGAACATGTGGTCCTTTATTTGATCAGGGATAATAATCAACTAAGCCAAAAGGAAGGGAAGTAGATTTTCCTAGTTCAGCTGCTAATATAATTTTTATGTGTTCCCAGTTGTGTAACCATTGCTCTGTGCAGCATTGTAACATGCAGCCATTGTTAAATGGGAAAAAACTGCAAATAGCAAAGAATCCAAATGTAGAGAAATGGTATTTGATGTCACTCTCATTATGCAGTGGGCACAATATTTCAGATCCCAGCCCTTCTTTTCTCATGTTTTGCTTATGCCTTGATTGGCATAAGGCCTCAAGTCCTTGTAAGAAGGGATTCTGCTGAGACTTGTAGTTGCTGCAAATGTCTGGTGACCATGGAAGCAGCATAATTTGTGGTAGGATCTCCTACTCTCCTTATCTTTCACCATCCCAGTAGTGCTGGTTACTTGAGGTCTAACCATTACTAATGTTGCAGCATCTCTCTTGAGGCTACAGGTCCTACAGTCCTTCCATTAAAGATATCATTCTCATCTGAGGCTGTGAAAGATGTGTCTCCTTTCCATCAAAGAAGTTTCAGCTAATGACTACTTAGACATGCATTGATCCTGTATTACACAGGATTAATTGATTATTCCATCAATTACTGACCTAGTCCTAGCTTTTTACTTCAACTCTTATCTGAAGATAATGATTCTTATTAATTTCAATAATAAGCAGAAATCCTCCAAGGTCTTAAATCCAGAATCAGTTCAGATTCATTGCTTCATGTTGGCCTGAACCCCAACCACAACTTCAGATTTCACAATGCCAGCCTCAGAAGTATGACCAATAATGTGATCTCCGTCACCTAAAACTCCAAATTAGTCTCACTTGTTTCTTCTAGACCTGGCTTTATCCTAAAAGGCTCATCATCTTTCGTTTCCAAATGTAAATTTCAAACCAGTACTAAGTCTAGTCTTAAGGCCAGACCTTGAAGGAATCATAACTATATCATCTGGTCTGACAGTAAGCTTTGTGTAAGCTCAACAGCTCCTGCTAAATGCAGAAACATGCAGAAACAGCTCACTTTTACCTCTTCCTGCCCAAGTAAATCATAATTATAGTTCTGAGTACAATAGTAATCTATATTGTTCTACATTCTGTTTTTTCTAGAACTAAGCATAGTTTGTGGGTCACTCTAAGCAGCTAAGTCAAGCTTCATGACCACTTCTAAATCCAACATTATCTTGCGGTCTCAGCTTCCTGTTGACCCAACCTCTGAAGTTAATCCTCATGCAAAAGAGAATTCAGATTTAAGCTCCATCCTAAGTACATCACTAGAAAGAAAGCATCAAATGTCCATGGGTTAACTATATTGAGTTAAACACACCATGCAAACCTTTATGGCAAGAGCCATAAGCCAAGCTCAAGCATTGTGCAGGCTCATCCAACATAGTAGCCTGAATCCAAGCCCATAAACCCAGTAATAGCTATTCCCAAATCCTACAAACAGATTTAATCATAAAAACGAGACCTGTAACCTGTGTCAGACAGGCAATTTATCACAGCTTTACCAGCCCTTATTTGCAACAATCCCTAGGCCCATACCAGCCAGCCCATCCTTGCCCAGACTACATCCCTTGGCTAATATCAAATTTAATCCAAACTTTAAAGTTAGGTTAGTGATTCCATTTAAACTGTAGCCCAAAACTATTCATACAAAAGTCTGTTACTTACAACCTGGAGCATATCAAACCTAAAACTAATTCTAATCTATCCTCAGTTTTCAAAAGCAGGTTAGGCCTCCTGAATTACGCTGATCTAATCACTAGCAGGCAGCCTCAACCCTTTTAAGTTTAGCTTGATGGCCAATTTTACTTTTAGCACAGTAGTGTTGGTTGCTGTGGGATGCCCAGCCTGCAGCAGTACACCTCTGTCCAGAGGTAAGGCATTAATGACCTGTAGTGTTTCTTTAGTGCCAAATACCTGCTTTTCTAAGACTGGTAACGCCTCTACAGGTTTTCTCCAAGTACTCTAAGAGTGGGGGTTTTTTTGTACCACTGTTTCTTGCTCCATAAGCCTCAAGTCCACTCAGTCCTGACCCCATACTGAGGGAAAGAGTACTGTGCTGCATCATATAAAACATTTGTTCCTATTCCTGTGTATCTGTGACCTTCTAATAGTCGGCACTAGGTATGAGATTCTGCTAAATGGCTCTGCACTGCAGACTTCCTTCCTCTCTGTGACTACCAATCACTCACATGGAGACAGGTGGCAGGATACTGATCTGACCAGTGAGATGCATTTGGCATGTGGGATGACAGAATAATACACAGGTTTACTTTTGAGAAGTTATTTCACTGTGTTTTCACTACATATTTAAAGGTAAAGGTCAATTTTCTTGCTAATTTCGAGTTTGGAGTAATATTCCCATGGTCCTAATTAGCTTCAGAGTCAAAGAACTGCATCTCTCTTCCAGCATAAGCTCTGCACAGCTAGGCATGGGCTCATGGCACATAAGATAATTGGTTCTTCTCCAATATTGCTTCATCTTGGTTGATATAATTTGTATTAGAATCAATTTTACTTTAGAAATGGAAGCAAATTTGGCCCACTCACCTGCCTTTTTTGCCTTTCCTAGCACTATTTCAGAGTCATTGATACTGACAAATAGATCAAAAGGATTTAACTTTTCATCTTTCTTTCTCAGAAAAAAAAAAGGATTTTTTTCTTTTAGGCAATATTCAGTTGACATTGATTATACTCAATATGTACAATTTTTATCAGATTTTCAGGCATGTATATATTAAAACCAAAGTATTAATACATCCAAAAAAATGCAGCTGAATTAAGTAATACAAAAACACCAAATAGCCACTCCATTAATTCTTCACATAATTTACTGTAATGCTGGTACACTACAAAAGGTAAAAATCTTCCCATGGGCTATACACAAAAACTATGAGTTATTTCATTTTACACAGATAAAACCTACTGAATTCATCAAACCGTATATTTGAGTGAACTCATGGGTCATAAAATCGAAATTTCTCATTTGGTTTTGCTAGTTACAATTATGATGGGTTTGTTTTGTTCTCCAGCACTATGAGAGAATTCTCTCAACTGGCTATTTGAATATTAGAATATTTTTATTGCTCTTTACTACTGACAATGAACTGCAATTCACAACAGTGTGATACTTTGTGTTCTGCAGCCTTCTGGAGAATCTGCACATTTAATGACATATGATTGTATCTTATCTCAGATAATGTGCAGATACAGTAATTTATGGGGGGAAAAAAACCACATAAAACCCCCAACAAACCCCAGTGCAAAGTGATTCACATGAAAACAAGAAAATTACTGGAAATGGTGCATATAAATCCCATATCCCATATGAGAAATTATGTGCACAAGGAGTTCTTTTTGTGTAGAGCCTAATAGACTAAGGCCCTGCCTGCTAGTGATTGCCTACTTTCTCTAAATTCAACATATTGCCCTCACATACATTCAACAATCTGGAAGTTTTGACCTTAAATTATTTTTGCCATGCCATTTGTCAGCAGAGGGAGCCAAGGATTTCAGGATAGTGGCATATCCCTTACCTTTGTGCTCCATCTTAACTCCTTGATACAGGATGTATCTCCTCCTATGACTGACTACAGAGGTCCTGCATAGACAGGGAGGGAACCTGACTTTCATAGGACTAATTTTAGGACAAAATATATCCTGTTCTGAACAGTCATGAAGAAAGAACTCTTTGGCAGTACTTCAAAGCTTTGTCCAATAAATATTTGTTTGAACAATCTGTGTTACCACTGCACGTCCTTGTCAATTTTTGTAGAAACCAAAGCTTTCTTGCGCCATCATGGTACTTTTGGTCACAGTGTAAGTCCTCATCCTGAATTAGGAAGCAATTGAGATGAAGTCTTCCACATCTCAGTTACTGAACTACAGTGTCTTGTTCCCACATAAAATGTTTCATATCCGGAATTATTCATGCCCTAGTCCAATCAATGCTTTTGATTGCTTTTCTGCAGTCAGACTTCTCATGATAGAGAGATAACTAAAGGAAGTTATACAGAATTAGAAAGAAAAGCTTCACCATGGTATCATCCATTTTCTTCCAACAAAAAATGCACTTTTCTTCAATTCCACAATATTCAGCATATATTCAATCGACTGAATGGGAATACGGACATCAAATATCCTTGGAGGACTGGATTTAAATCCCAACCTGAATCTGATGTTGGGACAATCTTATTATCAAATAACACCTGCTATTTCATGAATGTGTAGCAAGAAGTTTGTTTTATAAGTGTGCTCTCTTCTCTGTCCTCTGTAACACCATTAGTGAATATTCTTGGCTTCTCCAAAAACATAAACAAATGTGTGTTTGTGCACAGATTATCATGCCACTTGTAAAACACTTTTTAAAATTAAAATAGCTACCTGAAAAGTTGCAGTATTTTTTAATATTCTTTATTACTTTCGGTCTCAGTTTACACAGTTGCCGTAAGCCAATGAAAGCTGATGAACATATTTTTGTGGATTTCCATCAGAAGAAACTTTGGGCTCATACCACAGGTCATTTTTAACTCCCATGATGTTCAGTGGCATAGTTTCATTTCTTTCAGTTATCCAGCTACAGTAGCAGGCTACTGCAGTTAGTTAGCTTATGATACTTGCATGTTTTGTTGGTTTTATTTGAAGAGGAAAAGAAATAAAATCTCCATAATATGTTTTATTTATTTCCTGAGGACTTTCACTTACACAAGTAGGCACTAAACATTTGAAATTGACTTTCCAGAGCACAACAGTAAAAAACTTATGAATTTGACTTAGTTTCATTTAAAACAGTAAAAATTGACCCTGTAAACATTTCCATAGGAGGTAGGATACATACATTTGACAATCTGTCAAATATGAGAAAGTAAACATTTACTCTGTAGTCCTAATAAATAATGAGCAACACAGGCATTAAATAAACATTTTATATATATAAAAAAGACATAAGTGAAAGACTAAAATAGCATTTTTAATAAATTAGGAATATATGCAATAATTTCTTTACAACTTATTCTTGCGTGCAAGAATCACTGGCTCTTTCTGCTTACCCTGAATTTCTGACTGAAAAGCTGTAATGGTGAGAACAATCCTGAGAGATTCACAAGCAGGATCCAATCTAAATATAGCTATTTTTTTGTGTGTGGAGGGCTGATAACATCTCTAAAATGGCCCCTTTAACACCTCTATGTAATACTTTTATCTTCCACCAACTTGAAGGGGATTGTCTTCGTAGCCTTAACATCTGGGATTGGAAAGTAAGCTTTGGGCACAGACATGTCTCTCCCAGTTAGGTTCCTCCAGCAGCTGTTCCCATGAAGACAGTGTTGATTGGTGGTAAAGATGACACCATATCTCTGCTTGGTGGGGCATGGACCTCCAGATTTTCCTGAGAAGGGAGCTGACCAGATGTTCCATACATACACTGTGAAGAAGATGTGGTTTGCAAGTTTGAAGCTGTGGGGAAAAAAAGGTTACCATCATTGCAAGTTTCCAGTTTATTGAATTTAACAGAGATCACAATCCAATTTCATTTGATGGAAACTCCTATCTACCAGGCACATCATCTGAAGGACAGAAATGTCTGATCTTCCGTGCAAGATTAACAGGTAAGCAGTAGGAAGATGTAATCTCGTGGTGAAATAAATGGTGCCCTAGTTTATATCTTCCATGCAACCCTTTCTGGAGTGTGAGACCAAACTCAGTTGCCATTTGTTTAAGGGATATACCAAAATAAACCCTTCAGGGTTAGGTATTTATGCCTAAAATTCACTGTCAGTGGGAGCTTTGTCTAATACACACAGTTGTTGAAGCATAGGATGGGGGACTACACCACAGGAAGTATATACTGAGACACCCCTGACCCAGGGTTCATTTGCTCTGTTTGACAGTGAGGATCTCTAAGAGACCCTAGTACAGCCCAGCCTATTATTAGTTTACTTAGTAGTCAGAAAGTGCTTCCTAATGCATATTTTTATGCAACTCAGGCAAATCATTCCACTCCTTATGGACAATGGATCATAGACCTCCTTATGGAAGCAAATTTATTAAGCTCAATTTTAAGGAAAACACATACTGAGCTATTTCATCTCTATGTTGCATTTCATACATTGTATATGTGAGCTACAGTTTAATACTCAGCACTTGCTACGATGCTAAAAAGTTCATAGCTGGTCCTCAGCTGTTGGCTATACTTACACATAGGGGTCCGGCAGACAATTGAAGGGGAGGACTCTGTGTAGTATGAGCCTGTTTGTTTTCTTCCACTGTCATCCAAGATATTCAGTGGATCATGTATATCACTGTATGATGGCAGTGACCGAATGCTGCTGACACTGCTGATCACGGAAACATGTTGGTCCACCATTGTTCCAAGTCTGTGAGATTCTGAATAATTTATGCTGTTTCCATAATATCCTAATTGAAGATTGAAAAAAAAGATGAGTGAAACTACTGGGCAGTGTATGAGCCTGTGATAAACCTCAGAAAAAAGTACTTGTTCCTGGCTGAAGCCCTTGAGAATAAGATTATTTATGTACACATACAGCCTAAGAACACAAGCAACATATGCAATGACTGACCCAAAAGAGAGGTGGTAACAAGGAAACCAAAAGATCGTAAGGGTTCAGTCATGCCTCCAGTACAGAAAATTGCTCTTTCCTTCTAAGTTCAGAATCAAACATAGCCTGCAATCAGTGGCCATAAGAGACATCATGGGGAGTCCTATTCACAGTTCAGTGCTTCCCTCTGAAGCTTACAACCAAGGAAAGCATACATGGAAAGAAAATCTGCAGGTTAATATGTACTCACTGCATAGGCAAATTTATATAAAAGTAACATTTCTACTGTGTCTTTCCTCCAGAAGAGGGAGGTGTTTTGCTGACTATACCTCTGAAGCAGTAATTTTACATTTGAAGCATGAGAAATGAGAGGGCCAAAGTCTCAAACTACTGCTAATGCACATTTTTGTACTTCTTTTCACCCTGTGACTGGAATGGTCCATTATGCAGATCCCAGAGGTAAGCTATCTTGTGTCTGCTCTATTTCATAGCAAATGTTTTGGGGGCTTTTCAAGAGATTGTTAAACCACAAGGTCATCCTGGTTTCGCTTCCTTTGTGCAAGGTATGGTGATGATACCAAAGGAAGATCAGCATAGGGCAGCAGATGCATTTGAGGTCAACTGAGGATTCGCCGGAGGAAAATAAACCCTTGAGTAGCTTATTAAACTACTTTACAATCTCTGTGTGTTATCAGAGAAGTGGAAAACAAGAATATGTAAATAAAAGCTGAAATACATCTTCCAGAGGAAAAAAAAAGCAGAGAAAAAGCGTTTTACTTCAGCAATGAAAGAGAAACAAAAGGAAAAAGAAAATAGGTATTAATACCGTTGGAAGCATTAGAAGGATAAGCTGCTCCTGGACACGTAGATACTGAGTTATTCACGAAATTGAAACTCCCAGTATTCAGAAACTGCATATTGTGCGTGTCCTGAGACATGCTGGAGGGACCATAGCTGGAAGGGGATCTGGCATTGTAGGGAGACACGGCACAACTGTTGCTGAAGTAGTCTCTGGAGAGCTGCTGTTCACTCAAGGCATTGAATCGGCTGGGATCTGCTCTGTGGTCGTAAACTCCTGAAGTGGAATGGGCCTGTGTTCTGAACATAGCCTGGTAATTGGAATTGTTTCCATAGTAATTCTGATTAGTCTGTGACAAAGTCTGATAAAGGGGTTCTGAGTAGGAAAAGCACTGTGAATGTGTCGATAACATGGGACCTACACTGGGAGGTCTCACAGCCATTGGCCCCTGGTTGATAACACTTCCTCGGCTGACCATGGCTGGTGAAATAGGTGGAGTCATGAGGTGACCAGTGCTTTGAGACAGTTCCATTTGATCTGGAATAAATAAACATTAGCCGTGATTAGTGTCCATACCTCAGTACTGCTGTTAAGACACAAAGGCTCTAGGGAAGTGTAGATCACCATGTGAAACCTTTACAAAAGATATGCACTGGCCCCCACCGATACAATTCACAGCTTTTACTTCATGACTTCAGGCTATAAAGCTTCCCCTTTCCTTCTCCAGCTTGGAGGTGCAACAATCAGTGGGAATTTCCAGCAGTTACAACCCTCACGTGCTCCAGGTGTTACTGTTCATTCTCTCCTCACAAGAACCTCGCCAAGCCAAGAGTTCTGAGATGGTTTTACCATTTTTCCAGGAGGAACTATTACTGGCAGGGTAATTACAATTGCTGACTTCTGCAAGTCACCACAGAAGGTGAGCTCATGAAATGTTGTTTACTAGAGGTCTTTATAAATGCATGTGGTTATCGCTCCTCCTACAGCAACATGTTACCATGAACTGAAAGACTAACAGGCAAATTAGGGAAGGAGAAGCTGGAAGAGTTGATACACACCTGTCAGCTGCATACTCTCCCCGTCTCCTGTGGTGAAGGGGTTCAGACCAGAAGGTGCACTGCTGGGCTGGCCAGCTGACAAAGACATGTAGGTTTGCTCTCCTAGGCACTCGTTTTTGACTGAAGTGTCACTGGGCAGAGGAGCGGCTTTGTTGCGATTTGCTAGGAAGCAAGAGCTTGGTGATGCAGTGAAGGTGGCTTTGCTTGCATCTGGAAGGATAAATGGAAGCTCTTGTTGGCTGTTATGTACCCCCACTGCACATAAATTGTCTTAGTATCATTTTCCCTGACCACAGATCTACATCACACAGTATCAGCTCCTTACTGAAGCCATCATAGTGAAGGTATGAATCAGATTTATTCCCTTGAAGTAAATGTCAACAAAGAAGTCAAGTAAAGTGCATTAAGAGTGAATCAGGATCGACACTTCACCCTAAAGAATTAACAATGGCAACTTCAGAATGCTTGGACTCTCTTTTCCTATTGGTATCTAGAGAAGAGCATTTGTCATACTCAAGAGTTCTTCAGCTTTTTGCAGACTATTGTTTGCTATTCGTCAATGGAAACCATGATGTTACCTTATGGTTTCAAGTACTTCACCTAAACATGCAAGGGTAAGGCAACTGTCACAAAGGCCAAGTTTTTCTCCTGGAGGCTGAATTAAAAGAAGTGCAGCATCTACTGTCAGACAAATTCTACGCAAGTTTCTTGCAGCAAAGTGCAGATTTAGAGTAACAACAACCAAACAGTTAAGGACAGATTGCCAGTGCTAATGCTAATAAAAAATAATTCTGCAAGTTACTGAAGTTTCACTGGATTTTTAAGGATTAACTTGGACCAGAACTTGATCCAAATCAATCTTCATTCTTTTTATAGCAAAGGACCTGGAACATATAACTTCAAACTGTCTAACTTTGAAGAAGCCTGGTAGGTGGAAAATGTTAAGGATACTGTTTTCAAATAATTTTATTTCTCTTCCATATAGTAATACTTCAGCCACATGCTAAATAGGGCTCCAAACTTGTGTTCCAGCATTGAAGGATTATTTGCATTTTGGTAACATTTAATAAATTCCTAGTTCAAGTTGCAATTACATATTCAAGCTTTGGAGAAAAACTGGATTAGGAATTAAATAGTCCTTTCTGCTACTTATACCTCTTGTCACACTTCATGGACCTTCAGATGTACCTACAAGTCCTTGTTGCATCCAAGATGATTTCAGTGATCCTTAGTATTGACATTCCAACAAACTGTTATGAAGTGAACTGTGGTGGGAAGGTGGGAATGAATTGCTGAGTGAAGGGTCACAAATTTTTCAGGTGAATTTGACAATGTTGCACATAACTACACCTTCAGGACAACACAGTAAACTCGCTTCTGCCTAAACAAATACATCAGTTTCTAAACATACCAGAGTACATGCAAAAGAACCAAGCTCTTGTTACCTAAATTCTTCATGTATTTGTCCAGTAGACTCTGTAGTTCTTGTTCTTTGTCATTGTTGAACTGTGTCTCCATGGCAAGCAGGATGTACTCATCTAGTAACATGCGGATCAAATGAAAAGAACCTTTTGGAGGAGAAAGAGAGAGAGTAGCTGAGTTATCTTTGTGACCATCTCTCACCACTCCACAAGAAGCCAGTGAAACAAACAAATAATTGTGGACTTTAAATGACCTGGCAAGACCAACAAGAAATAGTGCCTAACTTCTAGCTCTAATCTCTCTTTGCACTGGCCCACCTAGCTCAATTGTTTACTGTCCTGTAGGCTATTTGACCACTAATTACATCAAAGAAAAATACTGATGAAAGTGAGACATGCTTTATACTTGAGGAGAGCACACAGTGGAACTAGATAAGGCTGAAGTCTGCTAGAATGCCTCTGCTCTATTTCTGTTTGCCTTGTGCTAAATAACCAGACAATAACTGGTGAAGTCTTTGACCTTATTTCAAGGATATATCACATTAAAAAATATATGTGTCCCTACAGTCATTTCAAATATCCTCTTAATTTTAGATAACAATGTACATATGGCTAAACATATGAAATTACGTACTAGAGTTTGTTTCACTTGTTCTGCCATGTTCTCTCTTATAAAAGGTTCTTTCTGAGTGTTCCCAAAAATGTAAACATTCCTAAAGATGGATGTGTGAGCTTTAATTTTTAAAAGGCACAAACACTGTTAAATCGATCATCTGTTGATTCCAGAATTAAGTGTTTGGTGAGTGCCAAATTCCTTTTGCTTTTATTAAAACATACCATGCACAAGAGCTTACATGCAATAGAAATTTTTTACCAAACTGATACACAGGTAAAACTAGTAATTTAATTCTTCTGTCCCTTAGACTGAGATATGCAGTTACATTTCCACCACCGTATCAAAACAAACAAATGTCAAAGCACTATCAAAACAGCAATTTAAAGGAAAAATACCTTTAAAAAAAAAACCTCTGACACAGGTCACCAGCAAAATAGTGCTAGCATTTACTCTGAAATGTTAGTTTGAAAAATGTATTACACAGTATTTGCGGCTTTGATCAAAGAATTTTTAGATTAGGATAGGTTCCTCAGCAGAGGAAATGGTGGGAAGCTGGTAAGTGCTAACATATATGTACAAAATATGAGTGTTTTTATAAAGCTCGGGTACCAAAACTTGATGCGTTGTTTAGAGTTAGGTTATGCATCACTCGAGCACCGAAAAAACTCCATTTCAGAAGGAAGTCCTGAGCTCTCTTCTTTAAAGACCTCCCATTTTGCTTGCTTGCCTGAAAGAGAATAGTAAAATACTGTTAAGTATGCTCACTTGCGTTCTGCAAGCAGGAGAGAAGAACTGAATATCCTTGAGAGTTCAAGGAGTCCTTGACTCAGGCTGATATGGCAGAGTGAATCAAGCTGCCTGATTCAAACTGTCTTCCTGCTGTGTGACCTCTGTTTGGTAAAACAGAGCAGCCTCCACTCTTTCCAGTGCAAACATAGAATGTTGTCTGTCAATGCTGGATGAAGCAAACTGCTTACTGCTTGGGCCCTGATGTGCCCTGAAGGTACATAAATTACCTCATATTCTAGTATTAAAGGTGCCAAGTTGTTCTATACGGGGACAGAAGGAAGGACAGAAAGACAGATGGATGGATGAAAGAGAAAGAAAGGAAGAAAAGAAAGAAAGAAAGAAAGGAAGAAAAGAAAGAAAGAAAGAAAGAAAGAAAGAAAGAAAGAAAGAAAGAAAGAAAGAAAGAAAAGAAAGCAAGCTCCCATCCTCTGGCACTATGTTATTCCACAAAAACAGGGAATAGAAAGTAGTCTTTGTACTTTAATTTAATCTGTATAATACTGGTCAGAATTTGTCTCACAGAATGGTATGTTAGTATCGTGATGATAAAAGTGATGCTTTTAATACTGCTCATTTCATACAGTCACTTTGCTCTGGGAGTGATTTGTTCATGAGGTAACATGCCCTGTTACCTTCTCAAACAGCAAGCAGAAAGAAGCTGTTGTGTGAGTTTGACAGTAGCCACACTTTAGCATGAACAGAAGGCAGACAGCAGTGGAAGGATTACATGTTCTGTAAATTATTAGCTTCTGCTCTAGTCGACCTAGCTTCGTATCAGAACTTGTTGGTACTTCTTAACTACAGGAAAACAATGCCAGGAACCATGCCTGTTAGCTTTGTTAATACAGTATCATATAGTAGATACTGAATGGAAAATTGCTTCATCTTTTCTGCCTGACTTGTTTATCAGGAATTGTCTTCTGAAATTGTGGAATGAAATTTAGACCATAATCATTCCGTTCTAAAATAAATTGAGATTACTCAGCTTCAGTGGGGTTTTTCTGCCTAGGGAGTTTTCTATGTATGTGAGGACTTGCTTTGGCTCTGCTGCCCTGAGTCGTACAAAGCTCCTCACTGTGCTGCTCACATATGTCAGCAATTGTTAGGAAACTCAGAGTACTTTAAAAAGAAAGAAATCATCACTGTCTCCATTGAAATTTGGGAAAACAGGCAAATAAAGGAAAAAGGGCATGCCTATGGTTTTCCTGTAAGTGGCAGTCTCTCTTCTGGCAACCAGTTGATGCTAACTGTACTGTCTCATCCTTTTGTATCCATTCATATCAAGACCCTACCTAAACTGATGAATAAGATATTGCATTTTCAGATAGAAAAAGCCAGATGAGAAGACCAGTGTTCAGCTATTAGCCAACAATATGTAACAACTTATTCTGCTAGTTTACAATAGTTAGAGTCACAAATTGGGTAAATATCTCTTACTTAGCTGTAAGTCAAAAATCCTTTCTTTGGTTCTGATCTGTAGTTTAGTAACCCCTACATAACTACATGCATATAAAATACTTGTGATGAAAATGCATCTTGTAAATTGGAGGTGGGTGGGGGAATCCCGTCAAAACCATCAATTACTGTGTTAAGCACCTTACAAAGCTACGAAACTGTATCTTCCATCCTGGAATGTAGAAATCCTCCAGGAGGCTAGCTCCTTCTGAATCCACCTGCTGCAGTAACTTATTCCACATACAGTACCACCCAAATGCCATGGAAGTGAGAGCTGCTTCTCTAAGGAACAGCTTTTGCTCACCTCACTCAGAGCAATCCCCCTGTGATTCTGCAGGCATACATAAACTGGGAGGGTTTCTTTCATGTAGTTTGCAAAAGTGCCGACTTAGTGGTTTAGTTACAATGCTTCTTAGTTTGTCACACACGTAAGACTGCTCAGCATGATTAATTAGAACTAAATCTTTGACACCAAATGACAAACTTCCCTGTTACAGTAAGGAGATAGGAGCAGAGATGAAAATCCCTTGTGGAAAATCAGTAGGACTGCATAAGGGTTTATGTAAGGAGTAAGGGGAGTAGGATTTGGTCTGGAGTCAGGCAGAACATTTGAAAGGTACCTTGATAACCCTTTGCTCAACCACAGTATCCAACCATTCAATAAATGATTCCACAGTGGCATTCTTCTTTAGAAGGTCCTTCAGTTCTTGGAACACTGTAATAGAGTCATCTACCATGTAAAAAGGAGAACATATCATTGCACACTATTCTGAACATGAGAAAAAGCCACTCACCAGCCATATGACAATATTGTAGCATGGAAAGGAAAAGCAAAGAATTAGAGCAGTGAAGAAATAAGTAATTCCCCAGCAAAGCAAGCAGACACACATCCATCACACACATACATTTTAATTACTTAAGCATTACAATGACACAGCTTGTAAGTTTTATGTAAGTCTTATAATGAAGTTTTATAAGAAAATGAAAGCAAAAGAAGATTATTATATTTTCCATTCCTTTGTAGCCTCAACCTTGAAAACCTTTCTAATACTAAGTTTAGTAGTAAAGCTTTCTCTGTGGTATGGCAGATTTGCAGTGTCTTATGTTTCCTTTATATTTTACAAGTTTCTCACAATAGGATATAAAGTTAACTTCCTCAATTCCCATTTTCAAAAAAGTGCCTGCATGAACAGTTATTTCTCTTCTCCTTTCTTTTTTAACCAGTGTGAAAGAAGACAAAGAATAAAATAAAAAATAACTGCACAAAAAAACTAGGAAATGGGCAACTCAAATGAAAATGTGAATCGGATTTTGAATCGTCAAAGAGAACAAACTTTCATAATCAAAGTAATAATATTTACAGGTCAACACATTGCTATTCCTTTCAGCTCTTGAAACTCTGATCAACATGACTCCTACGACAAAGCTATCTTTTCAATACAGAAAATGGCTATATCTATTTTTCAACAACGTATATGAAAACTAACTACCTCAAAATTTATACTTCACTCTATTCTGTGTATGAAAATAGCTGCTACACTAAGTAGAAGCTTACATGTATTTTTAAAGCTCAACTTTCAGAAAAAAATCCGTTTAATTAAAAAAAAGTAAACTAGTTCAAATATCCATTACATTAAGCCGTAATTTTTGACAAATCTTTCAAGAACTGGTCTGTGCAATATCCCCATATAATTATGACCAAGTTTCAAAAGAGGTTTGAAGCTGACATGTAAATTTTCAGCAATCATTTAAAGTCATCTAGCTAGGATGACTTGGCGGCACAAGCTTCTGTTCTTGTAGGACATGCTAGGGCAACCAGCTGGTTTTCTTAACCTACTGAAGTTTATGGTGAACTAGATTAGAGAATGCAGAGACTATGAGTGCCTTGTCTCAGTCAGTCCAAGTAGACTGGTGTGGCATGGAACGAAAGAATGAATTACTTTTAATGGTACAAATATATCACCACGGACTTACATTCACTGTAGACTTCCCCATCAGAGTCTGTGCTCCCTGAAACTGCAAGGAGGGCCTGAGAACCAATACTATTCAAATCAACTTTTTCAATATCCGACACCATGGAATTCACCACATGTTGATCAAAAAGAGCTGGCCGAGCAATCTGCAAGAGAAAGCAAGATAAAATGCTGAGACCCTGTTGTGGTTTAGCCCCAGATGGCAGCTAAGCACCACGCAGCCACTCACTCACTCCCTACCCTGCCACGGGATGGGGGAGAGAATTAAAAGAGTAAAAGTAAGAAAACTTGTTGGTTGAGATAAAATCAGTTTAATAACTTTTTAAAAGAAATAATAAAAATAATAGCAATAATAATTTAAAAGTTTAAAAGAAACCCCAAAAAACAACAGAGAAAAATACAGTCCAACAAAGACCAGTGATGCTAATGAAAACAATTGCTCACCACCAACTGACCAATGCAGTGGTCCCCTGCAAACTCCCCCCCAGTTAACTGTTGATCTGTGGTATGGAATATTCCTGTGACCAGCTGGGGCCAGCTGTCCCAGCTATGTCCCCTGCCAAATTTTTGTGCACCTCCAACCTACTTGCTGGCAGGTAGAAGAAGCAGAAAAGACTTTAGCTGTGTGTAAACACTGCTCAGCAGTAACTAGAATAGTCCTGAATTATCAATAGTTTCCAGTACAAATCCAAAATATAGACCCATATTATGATGAACAAAATTATCTCATCCAAAACCAGTACAGGCCTACACCAAGGGATCACCCAAAAAGCTCCTCAGAGAAGAATCTTATTATGTTTAATTTTATTGTCATGGCTGGGTTTATCACAGATCAGATGAGATAATGTTTCTCTTTCATTAGACTCCTGATGCTCTTCTAATGCACCTTCCTATCAGATTCTCTTCACAATATCACCCATATGCTGCTTTTGTATTAATTTTTGCGAAAGAGAAAACCAAGTCAAGATGAATGTGTGGTGTGTCTACAGTTATTCATGAGGACTACCATCTCAAAATCCACGATGCTAGCACAGAAGGAAGTTCCACAAAAGGCATTGTATCCTTTTGTATAATCTAGAAAACCATCACATGGAGGAGACTCCTAATTGCAGATACCTGTATCCTGACAGCACAGCCTTGGAGTGAGTCCCCAGCTACCCGTCACTCCCATTTTTTCTTTTCACTTAAAACTCAAAAAGAAATAGAACATCACGGACAAAGCAGCAAATCTTTGCGAGGCAAGAAGGATCATTTGATATTTTCCAGTTTGGTACTAAACAAAACACACATATATTCCACTTCATCATTTCATTGAAAAAAGTTCCTGTGATGGCAGCTCATTATAACCATGGTCTTTGCTCTCTTTTCTGGTACAAAAACTTGAAGTCCTGGTCAGATCTATCTATGGTCACTTTCTAATTTCACGGTTAAAACCCCAAGATATAAGTCTTCCATGGACAAAGGTCAACCTTGAAAAAATAATGCATTGTATCTCATAGACAGAAATGTACACGGAATACAACTGACAAAATTTTGAATGTATAATCTTATTCTGTTTACCTGTGCTAGGTGTAGGAATGACGTCTGTCGTTTCAGGGAGGAAACAAATCTTCGTGCAATAGGCAATTTCTTATCTATCAGGCTTTCCGGTAGATTTTCCAAAGAGGAAGCAACCCACTGTTCCCAGTTTTTTGCAAAACTTCTTATATCTGCCAGTAAGCTATAAGGGAAACAAAAAGTGGTTTAGAGAATCACTAATAAAAATTGCCTGGCATTAGTTCAAATAATTGGGTTTCAATCTATGGCTAACAGACTTCTGAACATATCTGGGAATTACTCCTCAGGTGTTACTAGAAGAAACAGGAAATGACCAATCATTGATCTATGTCTTGACTACATATTGATGTGTATCTCCTCTGGGAAAAACTGTAAGCCAATTGGGACATTAAAATGCTATCTAATATTTTAAGGCTGTTCTATAGCTGCCCTCAGAGCTGACACTATTTTGCCATACATACTCCACTGTTCCAAAAACGAGCATAAATACTGTGAAGAAATTTCTCTAGAATATAGAATTATTGGTATTTATCTGGAATATGCCTAAAAATCAGAATGTACCATGATTAATGTCAAATACGTACCTTTCTGGCATTTCTTGCATTGTTGCAGGGATGAGTACATCTGTAAGAACCTTCAAAAAGTTAACAGAAAATGACATCATGCTTCCACTGGCCATTTATTCATTCATTCATGTCTGTCTTGTCTACTTAGATTGCAAAGTGATAAGTACAGAAAATTTACACAGAATAAAGCCATTCAACCTATTGTCTAGATATTAATATACCTGGATTTTTCCAATCACTATTAGATAGGAACATATGGGATATTTATATACTTAGATAGCACCCATCCTTAATGTATATCTTCATACCAGTAAAGCGAGAAAAAAACAAAACAAGACATGCTATCCTCCATGTCTTAGAGTAGGGAAATCAGCAGAAGTGAGATGCAGAAACACTTTGTGTTTTCTAGCATCACCAAGTCTCTGTAAAGCAGATACTCAGGCATCTCCCATGTCCTTGAGTGCTGTTGACTCTTCTTTCTGCCAAACCGGACATGGCACTGCAGGCATTCAGAGTTCAGCTGTATAGTTCCCTGTAGCTAAGTGTGGTGTGGAACAGTTTTGGCAAAAAACTGTGCCATCTGACATGCCCCCTAGGGAATGTTATTGTAGAGGACAAAGTTGTTAGCCTATATTCCAGAAATCTCCTTTCACTCTTAAGGTAAATAGCTTGATAACAATCCAATGTAACTCCTTCTTCCTTCTGTCAGCTGTGATGTCAAGAATATCTAACATGATTATAGGTAAGAAATAGTGAGAGACAAAGAAGTGGCACAATAGTAAACTTATGAACTTTTAAGAAATTCGGTCTTATTCAATTTAGTGTTTAATGCTCCTCTAGTATTTCTTCCTCTGTCACATTAAATCTATCATAAATAAAGTTAATATTGAATCTATTGAGACAGCACATTTAGAGCAGGAAAAAACTCATAAACTCAAGGTACATTATAAGCTCTTCAAGTAAATGAGGCTTAATGACCCATCTCCTGGGTAGTAATTATGATTCTTGATGCTAATTACCTTTGCTTTACTATGCTAACTACAACAGGTCTTACTTTACAGCTTTATATGCTTCTAAGAAAAAAATATTTTCATCTTCTCTGGATTTTTCCCCCATACTTTTGTACAGTAAAGAATGACAGATTACAATAGGGCATCAGAGCTAAAAAGTCTCAAGTCTTTTGCTTCGACTGGCTGGTGTTTACTGTTAAGCCAGTAGTTATTTCTTCTCATCAATATGTGATGTGAAATCTGTTAGAGAGACACCTATATGACAATCCTTTTCTATTTCTATGGCACATCCTATCAGAGGAACTTTAAGTACTTTGCATCTACCAAATAATCATCTGATCTGATGGTCTCCAAGTGAAAAACTCAGGAAACTTTGGTGTCATTATTTTGTTTTTTCCCCAGTGCTCTATAACTTATTCCTGATCTTGCAACACTCATAAGGGTCACATTGTTTCAACTATTTATGTGATCATGCCATGAACTAGACCAAAGAACACATATGATACAAAAGCTCTGCAAAACAAGTATTCTTTAATTTTTTTTTAAACCCAGAGCAGTTTAGAGTGTAGCAGTTTTGCTGGTACATCTAGCAGCATGGGAACAGAAATGAAAGGCAGCAAGCAGGAGAAGCAAGAATATCTCAAACCAGTATTGTTCCAGCTTGGTAACATGAAACCATGGCCTGACATAACCTGTGAGTAGCAGATTGGCATGTGGAATCACCTTACCGATGTGCCACAGACTCTCTTTTCTGGTAGAAATTGCAATAATCTTTTCCGTGAAAACAAGGCTTCAGTTTTCATCCAGGATTACCTTAGTCAGCCTTGTCAGTGAGCACATGAGCATTTCTTTTAGCTGCATTCAAGCGAGTAGGTTGGGGTTTCACTGTTAGTGGGCTGTCTGTGGTCACATATCAGGTGTTCAGCAGAGCTGAGACTGGAGTTCAGCTCATATAGGTGCCCATTTTATTTCTTGATTTCAATGATTTCCTTGCCGATTTACAGCAGAAAGCAGTCATGCCATCCTGTCATTCTATCTTTTTGCAGGTACAAAAGCTGTACTGTGGGTGAAATTATCCATGTAGCTAAATGCTTAACTTACCTTATACAGTATTGAGTCACAGACACAGAAAATGTCAATAATGATGGGATTTTCAAGCAGGGGAAGAAGATGGTCAGGCATTCCTTGCCAAAAATGTAATAGGAAATGCTGGATCTAAAGGAATAGGAACCAGATTCATAGACATAAATCATGCTTTCTTTGCTTCCCATGCATATGTACCCAGACTGCATGCTCAAACAACCTTACCTCTTCAAAGTTCCCATTAATTGCATTGTCAAGGACACACTGACAGTGTGTTTTGTACATCATGATAAGAGTATCTACCTGTTTTGGAAGAAAGAAATATTAAACAGAGTTTCTTAACTCTTTCCTTTACTGCTATGGTGACCTAAGTTTCTGCTTTCTGTAGCTAGTATGTAAACACATAATATAAACTGTATTGCAATGCCTATTTACAAATAGGAAGCCTGTATATCCAGAAGTGATGAGGACGTCACTCATCTCTAGTTTTAGCAACAGCTTTATGTCATAATTATTCAAGCAGTATTTAAGTTATTATTTAGGTCAAGCACTGATGCTGTTGTCAGAAATGTAGCATCTGAACCTGTATACACTGTGAAAATCTGGATAATAAAGTAAGGCAATAGCTAGATTAGTCAGTCAGATGGCAAAGTAAATTCACCTTTCTGAAGCTAAGATTAATCCCAAAGAGCAGTGCAAGTTAATCATTAGGCTACTATAGGCGTCTATGAGTGTTCTGAAACATCATCTAGCTGGACAAATGAGAAAATAGCTGCCAGTCATTTGGTCAAAGTTTAATCACTGCCTCACATGAACTGAACTTTAAAAAGCAGAACTCCCTTTCATCTCATCAGGCTACTTTATCTGAGTGGAGTGTTTCCTTATTTAAAAAAAATAAATAAAAAGAAAGAAAGTAGTAATTTTTAAACATTGTAGCCAGTTATAAGACAAGAAATATGCAAACTATTTTAAGAAAGGAAAAGTGATAGCAAGATCATTCTTATGATCCTGAACCACAGAAGGTTCGCCACAGCTTGTGAACTTCTCCAGCAAACCAGTATCAGATTTCGAATGAACCTGGTGCCATCTTATTGCAGGAGGCAGATTTCTTTGAAAACAGACCTTTCTGACTCTCAGAGCTGCTTCTCTAACTGTGTATCTTTGAGAAACAGTAACGAAGTGTGAAACTGAAGAACACTTTAAAGAATTGTCTTTGAAAGGAGTCGATGGAAGTTTAAAGTTTGGGTAAGTTCTCTCCAGAAACACCAAATGCAGGAATTACCCATTTATTTTAGCACAGACTGCTGTATTTATGGACTCTCCAGAGATTTGAGTTGCAAGCAATTCCTTAGGAGTTTAATGCAGGAGTCAAACTTCGTGTCTGGACTGTCTTCAACAGAGTACCTAAATATCTTAGGTTCAATAACCTTTGGTCAGATAAGCTGAAGGAGGGAAAAGGCAGTATGAAAAGAAAAGAGGAAATAAAAGAACAAGAAATGAGGAAAGTGCAGCAAGGAAAGAGAATGCAGGAGACACACAGAAATTCATCTTTCCCACAGTCTACTCATAACTCAGTAAGTCTGTCCCCACACAGTCATGCACAATGCTGCTGCCCCAAAAATGAAGACAGAATGAATTGCAAGTTTTTCTCCATTGTTGGAGCAGTAAAAATCAGATTTGTTTATACTGCCGTGTTGGGTATTCAAGGAACCTCAAATGTTTGCCAGATTTAAATTTAATGAGAATGCTGTCTATATGAGAGGTGTCACTTCACTGATGGAGACTATAGCAGCAGGTGGTGCACACTGCTGAGTATACCAGTTCTTGGGCTTTCTTTAGGAATGGTAAGATTTCCAGCTAAGATTTCCAGCTAAGATTTCCAGCTAAGATAGCTCCTTTTGTTTAGCTTCTCCCTACAGGAAACCTAGGCTTCACTACTTTCTCAGAACAAGCTTAGGAGGGGGGGCTCATAAAACAAAAAGTTTTAAAGCAACGTGTCTCAAACCAGTCACCATCATCACCTGCACTGGAGGTAAAATTGAAAAGTTCAAAATGTCTGTCAAAGGATTTCTTGCACAGTGCAGGGATGCAACAGCCTGTAATGTGACCAGAAATAACACAGACATAACACACAGGCAGAGAGTCATGGACATAAAACATGAGAGAGATAATTCCAACTGAAGAGTTATCCTTAGCATAAGCAATACCAAGTATTGATTTGAGGAATGATTTAGGTAATTAAAAAAAAAACCAAACATGTTCAGATTTTCAGTCTCTTTTCAAACAATTAATGAAGGAGAGTAAAATTCATCTATTTGTTGTGAATTATTTGTTCTGTTCTAATCAGAACAAAATTTACCTTAAATCCAAAGGCATTTGTAAAGAATACAACTCTCAGTTATTTGTTTGTTTTGTTCTCCCCGTCTTACATACCATCAGTTTGTAAAATAGTGGGTCAGTTAATAGGTAAATAATTCAACCACCTTTCCATTGGAAAGCCGGTTAATCGGTGTTAGTAAAGGTTTGCCCCCTCTATAAATCAGTCACCTCTGTTTGATTATGGACATTTCTGGCTCTTTCATGTCAATACCTCAAAGGCTAAGATATGAAGAAACATTCTATGGCAAATTTTTGATCTCTAAGAAGAAGAGAAGGAGGTCACATTTTACCTTGTCTTTAGAAATGCACCCTTGAAGCAAAAGGTGTTGAGCACTTGGAAACTCTGGGAGGAGTGTTCCAGTTTTGGAACTCAGAGAATATTTACGAGTAAAACCACCCTGAAACAGACGGGAAAAAACAGGACAGTGAAATAGCTGTTGTTGTTGTTACATCTGAAACCAACAATTCAGGCAAAACTTGTATATTATCTCATGAGCCTCTCAATATTCCAGATAATCCTTCAAAAATATTGATGCTTATACAGATCTGGACACCAGCTCAGGAAGGTTATTAAATATGTGTCTAGATCTAAACTCCACCGAATGCTCTTAAGGTCTCAAATGCTACAATTAAGGTGAAACTCTCATCCTCAAGAGAAGAAATACAATCTGTGTTATGGTTATGTGTTATGTCCTTACTGGCTGAATTGTACTCATTCTCATAGGATTGCACTCAAACCTAAAGAAGACCATTTGGTTGAAACCCTTTGTTCTATTTTAGCTTAACCAGTCCTTATGTCAAGTCAGTGTGCAGAGCCACGAGCTGGCCTTCTGTGTATTCCTGTGGAAAATCTGTTACTTCTGTGCAGATTCCCTCTGTACTAATGGATGAAATTTATGATCATGCACAAGGCACTTGAATGGAACTCGAAGTGACTTTTTCCTTCCCCTTTGCCTACAGGTAGATTTCACTGAAGTGGGAACGGTAGGTATATAGTGCAACTTACAGTGTACAAGTGTGCAAATGAGACTATTTTTCTATAAATGTTGACTCATTACTTGGAGACCAGTTTCAAATGAAATTCTGCCGAATACTGAATTCAGAAAACCATAGCTGTAACTGACTTATTCAACATAAATATAGCCCTATTTATATAGGGGGATATGTCTGACAAAACAGACAGCAAAACACCAAAAGCATACATCATGTAAACTAATTTTGCCTGTGCTATCTACTATTCAAACACATATAAAGCTCTAAGTAAAAGAAATTCTAGAAATTTAGAGACATTAGTACTTCTTCATGTCAATACTTTTGTAGTGTTATAATTGCCTATCAGTATAAGGAGGGTATTTTTTTTTAACAGGAGTAATCTTAATGATTTTATTATGCAATTATCCATGAAATATATTAAAAACTCTGATTAAAAGGGATTTGTTCACTTAAAAGAAGGCAGTGATGGTGGTGGGAGGTTTAAGAGAAGATAATCGGCAATGTTTTTCACCTTGCTAATGGACTTATATGACTGTGCCTCAGTTCTAGGCTTAATATTTTAACCTGCTGCCACTTGCCCTTTCAATTTAATGCCATCTGTTTCTAATGGCCATTTAACATTAAGATAATGACAGTAATATTATCTGCCTAATTAACCATGCAGACTCTAATGGTGCACTAACTGGTTTAGATAAAAGAATTTGCTGATATCTCCCCCTACAGAGAGAATACTAGAAAATGTGATAAAACATACCAGAAGTAAACAGTGTCCCTGGCACTCAATAAGCGTTCATTCAAATGCCATTTACTCAGTATATTTAGACAATCAGTGCTTTAACATCTTTTCAATGTCTTTATGTTCCTACTGAGAATTACGCCTCATGCAATCATTGTAAATCTTTTTGGAATACCTAATTGCATGCACTTTCAAGCAAATGAAAAAGAATGTATCTATCACCTGTTCATACTAATGAAAATATAATGCCAAATTTTCAGTACACTGAGATAATTATAATTCAGTTTTGACCATGAAAGTATTGTTTTTCTCTTAAGAACTGTATGAAAAATTTCAGACAGTACAGAGCTAGACAATATAGAACTCACAATGATGTGCCCTTTCTCATTTATTTCCAGTGACTTATAGGTGAACATTTTTTTCTGGGAGGACAACGTAACTTTGGGGCAGAAACAAGACAGATTTGCGGGATTGTTAATTCCAAGGCAGACTGGGAATGTCACATCAGAGATGGAAGAAAATATGCATCCATTTATGCCAAAGGAACCAGATACATTCAATCCCAAAACTCTGAACAAATGAATGCTGCAGTAGTGCTCATGAGTATTTTGGGGATATCCCATGGGATAGCACTATCTTTTTTGATAAGATAGTCGATTATCTGAACAGGGAAAATGCAGCAGTTCTAATCTATCTGAACCTCACTAAAGTACTTGACATGGTGTCACCATGGGAAATAATCAGTTATGCTGGTGAGAGTGGGGATTAGTAAAAGAGTGTAAAAATGTTTAAGAAACTGACTCCAGCTGAAATCCTAACAAGTTGTGTTGACAGGGAAACCACTGGGTTGAAAACGGGTTGAAGTGAAGATTCCCAAAGACCAGACTTGGGGCTGATTTCACCGAACATTTCATAGATGAAACTGGTTGACATGAGCTAATGAAATCACCAACAGAAGAAGACCAAGAGGTCATGTAGAAAGATGTGGATGGCTTTGAGATAATGGTAATAAGGGGGATGAAAATCAATAGAGCAAAGCTACACTCTCATGGACCAATAAAAATGTCTGCTATCAGCTAGGAGTTGCTTATCTGGAAATGAAAAAGGTGAAAGGCTTCCTGTGTATCAGTTGGTCGCAGAAGGTATATTTAGTCTAGTAAATTAAATGGTGTCAGGAAACATTTCCAGGCAATGCTGGAACAGTATTGCTCAGAATGGCCTCTGGCATTCTTCTGGCCCGTGACAATTAGTAGTATCCCAAACACCTTCCAGTCATATTTCAACAGGTACTGCACATTAGGGACATTTCTTCGTGACAATGTGGCAGAGATGTTCCTATGTCCTTTTGCAGGTTCAGGTGTTTGATAATATGGATGCAGGATATTCCACGCCATTTGAACTCAGTGTCAAATAAAAATACTGTGAGCAACCCTTAATGTACAATAAGCCATAATTTTCTGCTATAAATATGACCAGAATGACAGTGGCTATACCATAGTATACAGTAGTAAAAATGTAGACTATTTGTGGGGGGCTGGAGAACAAAAACCAACAAAACCAGATCCAGTTCTAGGGTTCATCAGAAGGGATATTTCCAACAGGAATTGGAAGCATGCCATTTACAAGACTTTATGATTTATTTTACTCTAAAGATATTCAAATCAGACCAAGTATGGTGGAAGGCTATAAGGCTGATAAGAAGTTACTAAAAGCTGCTGTTTGTCTCATCCAGCAAGCAAAAGCAGCAAAAAGGCATAACACAACAAAATGTCATGAAGGGCAAAAAATAGAGAAAGGCAATCTTGACTAGGAGGCACCAATTTCAGTTTATTTTTAAAAAATTTCAGCTTGCAGTCAGACAAATGAGATTCTGAAAAAGCCCTCCTGCAAAAGTGACACATAAAAAAATAAAGCTAGAGCTTGATCCTTTGCTTAAATATGGTAATGGGTAACTGGATTGCAATGGGAACCCTAGAAGATGTTTTGGAATCTTATTTTTCTTTGAATATTTAGAGGAGCAAATACTCAGCTTTGTTAAATAGGGTTATGCAGTCAAATATTTAATGAAAAATAATGTTGGAATTTTCAAAGAAATTAATGTGAAGGCCACATAATATTTGGATTATAACAGAAGTAAAAGGAAACAGACTACAGCACTTACCTCATTCTTTAGCTTGCTTCCAGAGAACCTTTAAAAGTAAGCACATTTGATTATTTTTTTCCTAAGCAGAACACTTGCAGAGAGTATGTATCTATATACATGTAGGATCTATTAGAAAAATTATCACATTTTTCCAAATGCAATTACAGATTTTAATGGGGTTTTAATGGGTTTTTTTCTTAACTTCTTCCACTGATTTTCAAATACCTGGGGATAACAAGAAACCTACTGATGTCTTGTAAAACATGAAGATTAAGACCACTGACTAAAGAGTAAAGTATAAAATCCAGTTTCAGGTTTTTGGTTGGATCATTGCCACTTCATAAATAGCAAAAGGGTAGCAGAGGTGCAAGTCCCTAACATCTTTGTGAGGAAATACATACAGTTTTTGATAGAGATGAGTAAATTCAGAGCAGAAAAAAGAAAAAAAAAAAAAATATATATATAAGTTACATTTCTTGGAAAAAATAAGAAATCATAGTGATTTCGCATTCTTTTTCACTACAGTACTATTTTGATGCAATGAAATAAATTTCTGAGATAAAAAGTTCCTTAACTGGCAAAAATGTGTTGCAGTACAGTGAATGTCCTATTAAGAGTAAAATTGAGATTCCCAGTGAAGTCACTGGACTATCAGACAACCCTTCAGTGCAGAAGTCAGAAAAAACATTTTAAATTATAACTTCTAAATTAGAGAATGTGTAATAATAGTGATTCTAATGGATCAGTATAATGATAAATGTTGTTTGATTATTGTTATTTCCTGCACCACTAGCTGCCAACTGATAAGATACTGTGGGCAATATGAAGTCTCATAATTATTAGCGGCAAGATCATGGTTTCCTGCTGTTGAGATGCTCTCTGGCTGTTTCCTGCTCTCTGAGATGCTCTCAGAAGTCCAGAGGCTGAGCAGTTGTGGAATTTCTCCTGCCCAGGCCTGGCACAGGTGCCTGACAGTTCCCATCACATGACAATCCAGCATATGTTACCTGGACAGTTCCCTTGCCTGTTGATAGTTAAGTATAAATGAAAGCATCACTCAGCTGATTACAACATGGATCTAATTAACTTCAAGGCTAGATGTATTTTTTCTGGACTCTGGATTTCCACATGTTCAGCAAAACGTACACGGAATGTACAGCAAAAATGTGAGGCAGCATTTGCTGGGATTGCTCTTCCAAAGCTTCACCTACTAGAAGAGACATAAGGACAGATTTCATGGACCATTATATGCAGCAGCCAGGAACTGGGAGATTCAGTTTTGGATGCCTGCACTGCCTGATTCTTTCCTTATCCAGAAGCTTATTCTCAACCCCAGGCTACTGCATCATTCTCTTCACACAGAAAAATCCAATCACCGTGATGGGCCAGGCTGTGCAAAATGAGCATCTGAGCTTCTGTTTTAAGTCAGGTAGGGAGGCAATTGAATTGCTGGACCCTGAAAATTCAACATCTCGTACAGGACAGCACAGGTCCTAAAAAAATAAAAGTTTCCTAATTAGTGAATCTAGTGAGTAGTCCCGAAAATCTTAGAGACTATCTATGCCATCTTTATGCGAGTGTATGCTGTCAGAAATCCAGCTGTGGGGAATTTTGCAGAACCTCCACTTTCTTTGCACTCATTGCTGCTAGGTTGTGCCTGCCTGACATAAAGCTGAGGAGTAAGAATTATTATAGTCCCTTAAATGAAAATAACTGTCTTTTAGTCAACAATATGAACAATTTGTTCAAGATAATTCTGTATTATGAAAGAAAAATACACTGTGTACCAGCAACATCTCCACAGCTCTGGATAAATACCAGACAAAGAAATAGCATATTCCAATCTATTACACCCTAAATATTGCTGTGGAGACAACCCTCCCTTTTTAAGCATCATTGGCAGCATTACCCTCAATTTTTACACTTATCCTATTGTTTGGAAAAGGTCTCTTTGGATATAACCTAAATCTGCCACCAGTCGAATTTTCTATGTGTGATTATAAACTCATTTATTCCTTTCCTTTCTCAGAGTCCCACTTATCCAGGTATACTGCCACAGACAATGAAAGCCGTCATTCAAGCCATATGTGAACAGAGACATTTGTTTTACGAACTATTAATCTTTGGCAAACCAACAGGCAGCTATCGTAACGTATTGATCCTGCTAGCTGTCCCTTAAATAAATATAATTAGAGCTTCCTGGGTTAGGTCTAAACTGATATTAGCCAGTCAAAGGACCTGTAAATATTAATCTACACTGACCCCTCCCTCCTGCCCCACAGGTGCCAGCTTCACACCATTCTCCAGACGTTTCATAATGGAAAGCTGTCCTGGGGAAAGAACTCACAGGGTGATACACAAGCAAACAAAATTAGACAAGTGTTCTGGAAATGGGATTTTGCTCCCTCATACAAACTTGAACAAATGGTCTGCTGCTAAAAGTTGATGCGGCTCTACCCTGACTGTGGTGAGGTCAAACTGGAAGACACTAGCGAATTATATAATCAACCTCTTAAAACACTGAGATAAGCAACAATACTAGTTCTGGTAGAAACAAAAATTGGAGTCCTACAAATACCTTCCTAAAGGAAGGTTGTAGTTAGACCTTCACTGCTAAAGTCTCAGAAGTTATGTTATTTTACCTGGTTAAGCCCTTTCCAGAATACACAGAGTGGTAATATGCACTGCTTTCTTTAATGCCAATTCCATAATAGTGATACCTGGGGAAAAAAAAAAGAGGAGCGTTTATTAGTGACATGTCAAGTAAACAAAGATGTCAAATTGATTTTAAATGCTTTCTGAAAACCTTTCTATACAATGTCTAACTATTCCTTTCACTGGCATGGAAAAAATCTGGTGTCATAGAAAAGAGTATTGTCATGACTTGATCCAAAATTCAAGGGTTAAAGTTAAAATACTTTCTCTCTTGCAAGAATGTAGCTGGAACAGAAAATCCAGAAACATGTTGCATCTCTTTTCCCTAATATGCCTTGTTTTTCATTTTACTTCATTTGTTTGAAAGGGTGCTAGGTTTGAACTACCAGGTTCATTTTATCTTGCTTTCCACCGTTACATTTAGACAGTCCCTCAGAGCAATTATCAGTTGAAAATAGTTGCCAGTGCACCTTATAACTTAGTGTTCTGTCTCCTATGACTAATAATGATAATATGTCATTCATTCATTCTTCTGTCAGGTTGTAGGCTGACTAACTCTAAATTATTAAGCCATTTAGGCACTTCTCACCCACATTTTTCTCCCCTGTTGCTCTCCTGGAGATTACTGCTCCCAAATAGAGCTCGAAAAAGGAAACATTCCTATTGCTCAGCCTTTGCAGTACTCACACCCAACACCTTAACCAAAGACAACAAAGATGCTAAAGAGGATGGGTTGGTGCTAAGAAAACTGGCTGTGCAGTAGCTATTTACTGCTTTCCAGTGATTTTGCTACAAAATAAGTGACCTCTGAGAGAAGGGCAGGAGAGCAAGCTGGGGGCAGCACTTTCCTTACTGGTCATAGCAAAGTTTGCTTGAGTTCATCTATCAAAGGTGATAGGCCCTGTCTTATAAATTCCACTCAACAGATTTAAAAACTGATTGTGTTAAACCAAATTTGCCTAAGACTGTTATGGAGACAATACAAAGGTTAATTTGTTTTTTACCAAAATTAGTTTGACAATACCATGGCAGCTGGTTTAACTGAGTTGCTTCAAAGCAGCACTTTGCAACACACTGCACTGATTTCACTGAAACTCCCCAAAAGCTTGAAGAAATGCATTCTTGAGACACAAAGCTCCAGCAAATAGTTCATAAAACACGTTAATGAAAGTGTTAATCTCATTTCGTCTCTGCTGATCCTGGTGATGACCATTAAAAAAAAAATCACAATATTTTATTTGTTCTTGTATGGAACTGTCACAGGTAAGAACAAAACCCTCACGTGCTTTATATTTACAGAGCTGGTTAAAGGCATTAGATACAAATTATGCCTAAGAAAATGTTCATTAGGATGATGTATTTGCCTAGCCTAGGTAGCTTTGACAATCTCAGCTGAAACTGTTTTTCTGTTTCTGGACAGTCTGTTGTGTGTGTTGAGGATTTTACAGCCAAGAAACATGACAGAAAGTGGCACCATCACTTTTACTGCTTTGCTGAAACTGATGAGTCTACATAACACTGCTAGGTCACTGTGGCACCTGTCAACCCCTAGGAAAGCCAACATTTTCTCCCCTCTTTCCTTACTGTGACACAAGAGGTACTGAAAACACACATGTATGGATTCTTTGAAATAACAGCATTTACTTAGTCTTTACATTGCAGGATGAAAAAGAAAATAGAGCTGTGACTCCTTCTTTAACAATGTTATCTGCACATTTGTCATTGGCCATGTAAGCAAGCAGTTGCCCACATCTCATTCCAACAATTTAAATCTCCCAGCTTCAATCACATGCCATTTTTTAAATTCTAAAAAAAATACTTTTACACTTTCACCATAGATTTGGCATTCCTTCTTGCTAAGGTTGGAGTGGACCAGAGGCAAGGAAAAGCATTATTTCTTTACAAAGTTAGGATTCAATATCTAGATTATTCAACATCTAATTCAATATTAATATATTTGGGCTAGGAACAGGAACTGTTGCATGATTTAGATCCTCAGGTATCCAGTGATAGACAATATACTTGTTCCTGCTGGAATGCCCCAAGATATCAGAATTTATCACTGAGACATCATGTTATGTAGAGAATAGATACTTTTCACTATATATTTTGTGTGTATTAAAGGCACAGCTGGTATCATTCTGATTTTATTCCGTAATGTGTAGTTGAATTTTTGGTGCTGAAAAATACAGCTTTCTGTTCGTAACACAGAAACAATTAAAAATAATATAAACATACTTTTCAGGCTCTGTCTGGCATACTCCGTAGAGTAATAGGGTATGGGGATTATTATTCTCTTACAAGTTATTAGTTGAATAGCTTATTTTGGGCTCCCTATTGAGAGTAGTATACCCATCCCAGACACACTGATAACATCTTTAAATTACATCTTCAAATGCCTTCCTTCTGTCTCTTTATGTGCATATTTTTATGTGTATGTACAATATATTTGTATTTTACTATTTATTATTTCTATTGTGTAATTAATAAAATGTAGTCAATCACTACAAGGAATTTACTCTCAATTTTTGAAACAAACATTTTATAAAACAAGCTGAACTACTTTTCTCTTTCAATTTCAGTGATCTGTTGTAACATATGTTCCTACACAACTTGTAGCTCTGATTTTAGCATACACTGACACAAATGATACCTGATAAGGAAATGATAGGCTTAAGCTGTTCAGGGACTTGCAATAACTTCTTATCACAGGGCCAGCTGCCATATCAGTTTTATTAACCCACTAAATCACTCCTAATAAATAAGATAATAGTTTTCAGACATGATGGATAAAAGCTAAGATTCATCATTGATCAAAGTCTACAAAGAAATTAAATTGTAACTTGAGCTCAAACAGTCTTCCGTGCGCATGGACTGAGCAGTTTGAACGTTTTCCCAAATAGCTGCTTCAGATGATTCGTGTACTGTGAAAGTTACACCTGAGTTCTAGTAGTGACCACAGTTATGTCCAACATTACCAATGGAAAAAGGTGGATTCAGAACAGAGAACAGTTGCTTATGAAATACTAATCTAAGAGAGCACTTTGCAGGATTTATGGTGCTGCATCTTCTTTCACTCAACAGGAATACAGAAAATCTCCCTTGCTTTCACCTATATAGAGTGATCAGGACAGGCATGAGAGATTAATGAATTTTGTTAACAAAATTGTGTCCAATATGTTGGACCTTCTTGGCCAAACATTTAAATGAGTTTTAGTACTGACACTTTTGTACAAATGGGTTGTTGGGTGTAAACACAGAGAAAGAGAGATTCTGACTTGAATTCTAGGAATCATTAGACTCAATTTAAGTTTGTCCTTTGCCCGGAACTAGAGATGACAAATGCTGTTTGGGAACAGAGGAGGAACTAACATCTGTGTATCAAACACCTTAGAACAGCCAACTGTATTCCATATGTTAGTGCAGGAGCTTTTCCTCAAATCCAATTTGTGCTCATGTGTATGTTAGAAAGAGCTTGTATCAGTGTGGGAGAAAAACAATTTCCGTCACCTTGAAGATGATGGAAAAAGGAAATTATTTTCTTTGCTTTCTTCTGATCACAGCCAGGCTCTACCAATAGATTACTGTGCATGCTTGCAGTGTCCAGCAAGGCACTTTTATCCCAGGGCATTAACTTTTCTCTACAATATAAGAACAATTATTCCATTGGAGAAGAATTGTCTTCTTCTTTTTCATGCTCTTGCAGCATCTGACTCAGTAGAGTCCTGGACAATGATCAGAGCTCCTAGGCAATACTGCCATATAAAACATCACTGTCAGGAATAGTTAGTACTAACACTGCTCCTACTAGCGCTATATTGTAATAATGATAGCAGCAATAAAAATAATACAATGTCACTACACTATCATGGTTTAAATATATGATTTAATTGCTAGTAAGAGCTCTCTTACTAGTCCCAGTAACCCAGAAACAGCTTATAACATTTAGAGTCCATGCTGACATAAAAAGAGCATAACTAGTAATTTACTGAAACTGATTATAGTCCTTTAACTTTCTTATTAATTTAATGGAAACAGTTCTGTAAATGACATTTGTGTGACTAACTGCTACCTGGTGAAATCAGAAATTCAGTTTTCCTCAGTAAGCCTGTAGTTCTGAGGGGCCCACAACACCAGAGACAGAAAAGTAGATTATCAGAGATCATTAAACTGAGAAAGTGTAGATTTAGATTAGCTACTAGGAATGAATTCTTTACTGTGGGGGTGTTGAGGCACTGGCACAGATTGCTCAGAGCAGCTGTGGATGTCCCATCCCTGGAAGTGTTCAAAGCCAAATTGGACGGGGCTTTGAGCAACCTGGCCTAGTTGAAAGTGTCTCTGCCCATGGCACAGGGGTTGAAACTTGATGATCTTTAAGGTCCCTTCCAACCCCAATCATTCTATCATTCTATTCCTCTATGATTCTATGATTCTGTGATTTATACTGACACTTCTCTATGACTACTTGCTGCTATATTTGGTTTCTGAACTGGAAATATTGTCATTTGTGCCTTTTGTGAGGTCCTTTCTAGCACAGCAAGATCAAGGTAAATGCATCTTAGCAGAAATGAGAATTGCAGAGGAAAAGCCTCTGAGGAAAACTGATGAAAAAAATACAGAGAAACAAGTGCCAGATGTTCAAACAAAAGCTGCTGATGCCTCATTCCTTTGAGGAAATTGTCCAAGAACAGTTAATCCATATGAAAATATGGCACATAATACCAACAAGGTCTGTAGGGATATGGAATCTGCCAAAGAAATGTTGGGCATTAGTTATTTCTATATTAATATTGTTTAATGTCATTGAGAAAAGGGGAATATAGTGACACATGTTCCAACAGAATTAATTTTGTAGCTATATACCTATTTGAAACATATTCATTTACTCAATAAAGGTTGACTTAATGTGCTTAAATCATGCAGACACATGAAATGTTTTGGAAGTTTGGATCCTCACTGGATCCTGTTTATCAATCTGTTAGATATGTCAGAACAAATATACAACGAGCATGTGGGAGACTTCTTCCTTGTATTATCTCATTCATTGTAACTAAGTGGTTCACCAAATATGTTGGGTTATGAACCCGACTAAGAATTCACCAAGGCATTGATGAATTAGTAGGTTGTCAAATATTCCTGCACAAATTGTGAATGCCAGATGTCTTAAAATTTTAAGCACAACACCAGCAGCAAAGCTATGTCTACATCATCTAATTTAAGCTGTAATCACAGCTTAAATTCACCACAGCAGACAATATATAAATTCCCTCTTTTCCCTAATAAATAGCCTTTCCAATAATTGCTCTCCTCAAAACCCCTCTATTCAGCATCTATAGGTCACCTACAAAAAGAGAAATGAACTTCAGTTCCAGTTTTCTTCTATACATTGCACACTGTGTACTATTTCCTAAAAGACATTAATGGATTACAAATTTGTAAGACTGTGATAGACACTATGCAAGAACTATCCTCTGTTGAAACCAACAAAAAAACCAAACAAAAAAAGGAATAATGTTCTATGAAGGCTGTGTTTCCTTTTGATTTTATTTTTATTAATGGTTATTTAAAATAAATGCTTGAAATATGCTCAAGAAACAGAATGTCTTTGCAAAAATTTGGAATTTAAATTCTTCCCCACCTTCATTTTTTTCTGCAACAAAACCTGAAATTCACAAATGACACCTCATTCATTCTTCAGCAAAACTAAGGTGAAATCAACTATCTATTTCTTGTATTTCTAAGGCAGGAAGAAAACCAAGTACAACAATATACAACAATATTTAACAACCTCCCAAAACTATGAATGTAAAAATTTATCTTTCAGACATTTCTAGTATCACTTAGGAAAACGAGTCTTGTAGGTTTTTTTTCTTTTCAGTCTCCTTTTGAGTTTTGCTTACAAACTACTGAAAGACAAGAGTAACTTTGTCTTTCAAGGATAAGTAGCTCAAAATGAAGAGTTTTCCCCCAAAAAACCAGAATGTTTGAGTTTCTTCTATTACTATCATTATTCCAGTTTTCTGTCTTATTCATTAGCAAAACAGATGTGACAGAATATGTGTTACCACTCTTCACAACAGTTTTACACTAAATTATTCATGGCCAAAAGCATAATGCCAGAAGCAGAACTAACAAAAATTTTACCACCAGGTGATATAGAATTGTCTGTGATCTATTCCTATAACCCAGTATTTCACAGATCAAATATACAAATTAATAGGATACATTATTTATGAAATGACTGCACTATAAATTGTGTACTTTTCAGAGTTTTATAAGGCACCCACAACAATGAGCAGAAGTATACCTTTTTCTCAATTAAAAACAATGCTTTTTTTGGTGGTGTATTTAAGTGAATCCAAATCATTATGCAGAGAACACAATGAAATTTATTAGGCTTGCAAAAGGGAAATAAAATCACTATTTATAAAAAGATGAGCAGCTATAAAAAGACATATGTATTACAAATGCTTTTTATATATAATATTTTGACATATATTTGCAACATATGCATGGGTCTATAAATGCAATGGTAGGATTTAGAAGCTTAATCTGTTTAATTTTAGAAATTATGCCTGCAGCAATGTTTTCAAACTTAAACACTTGAATTTGAGCATCAATTTCACCATGTACATGAAAGTTATCATTTGTAGTGTATCATCTGAATAAAGCCCCCTGCCAATTAGTTCATATTAAGGAGACATGGAAATACTCATCATTCCTAAAATTAGTTCCATAAGCAGATACACACGTAATTGTGCCTTACTTTGAATGGCCCCTTGTTCCAAGCCGCCTTGTGGTAAGGAGAGGGAACTTCTGGCGGATGGTCTAAAGAGAAAATAACTGCATTAATTCCTAACACGGCTAAAATTTCTTAGCAATCTGTTTATAGGAAAATTGTAGTGTAAATATATGGTCTAAGATAGTTCATTAACAAATATTTTTAATACTTATGGCACAACATAAATGATTAGGCCATGTTTCACACTGCAGGCTTTCTTCCATCCTTGCCCATCTTGCTGTGTATCTCCAGTCTTCCCACCTGTTCTCCCTTTCTGTTTTCACTTTTACATTTTAAAATCTAGTTTTCTTCACCAGAATTCTATTATGTTCAAGTTCCTAAAGTACAACTGTATCTCTTGCTTCAGAGATCTAAACAAGACCAGGGGGAACTGTCCTCTAGCTATTCTGTTTTCAAAGACAAACAGCTAGAAATAAATTGATTTATTTTATTTGAAAGTGTGATCTGAAAAACTAATTCAGTAATAGAGGTAGATCTAATAGATATGCCTAATAGATATATCACTGTCAAAACAACGTTTAAATGGAACCTCTTGTCTTTCTCATTTATACTGAAACTGTGAAATTTTCTATGAAAATTAGATAGCCACTTTTTTAGTATATCCAATTTAAGAGGAATAAAATAGGAAACGATCATTTTATGAATCAGATTTTAAATCCATTAGTATTATTTAATTAAATTAATGCCTTTTGCTATGTATGAACCATTACTAGGTCAGTAGTGTTTAAAAAAAGATGATCCTTGAAGCATTTTTGGTTTCCTGTTTCACTAAATACTCAGGATTTAATTTGGAGAGTTCACCTCTCCCTTTCATTAAGTTACTTCAGGATTAATTGTAGGGAAGGGTAGAAAAGAGAATGAATCAACAATTTTTCATTCGGGAGCTCTTTGTGTTATTAATTTCTTTTCCCTTTCCACATCTCACTTTACACTGCCTTTAGTATAATTATAAGTGTCTCATGTCAGATCTGGTTTTGTGGAAAGAACCTTTTATGTATCAACAAAAAGGAAAAGAAAAAAAGCACTCAGAGAGAATGCCTTTTTAAAATTTATTTATAAAAACAACAATAAATCAAAGGGTTCAGTCAGCTTCAATCTCCTAAAGGTGAAGTTAAGAAATTCCTTTATAGGAGACTGTGTAGTTATAGCTAGTCTGATTCCATGTACATTAGCAGTAGAAAACGTGAATTTCAGAAGAATTTTTACACAGGTGTACTAAATCGTGATTCTATCAAACAATTGATCTAAAAAATTATGAAGGCATTTACTTATTACCTTCCCAAAAGTTGCAGCACAGGCAGGTTCCAGCTTCTCTTTTCTGCAGAAGTCTAAATAATGCGCATAAAGGATGCATCTTGGTAAACAAACTCCTTCACATACAATGTAGTTTTCTTCCAGCCTGTGTAGAGAAAGAAACTGCCACAGTAAGAAGCAATGTGCCATTTCTCCCGATTGCATTTTCCAGTTTTTGGTACTGCTCTCTTTTTTTTGGTTGTTCTTCTTTTTTTAATTTCACTGAAGAATTCCATCAGAGCACACAGATGAGTTTCTCCTGAACATGACAGACACTACAGACTGACTCCACACCTGGTGCTTAGACTAGTTGCAGAATATGGAAAAACTGGAGCCAGATCCCTTTTCTTAATGAGTCTTTTTCAATGTCTGGACTTTTTTGCTTTACTTAAATAACTAAATTATCATCACCTAAGAGCCAGCATTAGTCTGAAACTAAGAGCACTAACTACACTATGAAAGACAGTTTAGGTTTAAGTCAGTCCTTTGAAGAACAGAGACCTGGACTTGCATCTTCTGTCCCACTGTACCCTCGACACCTGAGCTAATGTCTCTTTTCTTCCTCCTTTTGCTTTTTAACTTCCACTCTGGACCTGCAAATGCTTCAAACCACAGTGAAAAAACAAAGAACGGCGTTTTTTGAAGGAGATTAATTTCTGTGTAGCTTCCCAATCAGTTTACAGAATACAAGTGCTGAGTGATGGTCATTAAAGTAAAATTTTTAAAATTGAAGCAAAAACCTGACTGTCTTCACTTGAACAAAACCCTTGGTAACAGCTGAGTATTTCACTGCTGTCCTGTTGGGTTTTTTCTTTATCATTTTACATTGTTGACTACTCCTGGGATGAATAATAAATAAATTTGTTTCCCAAATTACTCAAATCTGTAAGAAAATACTGTGTAGTAAGTGCTGCATATTGAATAATTTTGCACTAATTCACCAGACTTAAATCCTTAACTGTTTACACTCAGAAGTCAGATGTAAACTAGAATAAGAAACTGAATAATTTGGATTAGTCTAATTTTTAAGTTAGAAGGGAAAAAAAAATCTCTTTTGACAGTCTGCATTTGGTAATTAAGTTCCCATTTAATTCAACAGCACTCCTTACTAATTTCAAGCGTACTTTAATAGAAACATTTATCAATTAATGTCTGCAGAATTTCACCTCTTATTTGGTTAACTTTTTTCCCCAGGTGAAATAAACCAAAGCTAGGGCTTCAGTGGGTGGGAGAACATAATGTACAAGAAGTGCATTATGAGACAGTGAAAATCTGTCACAGCCTTAAAGAATAATTAAAGCAGCCATTCACAGATGCAATTCTTAAATGTTTCATTTCTACATTTTGATGATACATTTCATTGATAGCCATATAGTGTGAAAATCTGACCGAGATTTCTGTTAAGTGACAAACTTCTGATAATTTCAAAACTCAGAAATTTGGGGATGGGTGTCCTTATTTGTAGATGAAGCTCATCCAAAAAAATCCCCTTAAAACAAAAACAAAAACCAAAAACCAACTAACGAAACACCCCAAAAATGACAAATTCTTTCTAAAAGAACTGTGAGATGTTGCCCTCCTTGCCGGCTCAGCTGTTAAGAGAAAGCTCCTTTTGAGTGTGACGGACTAGCCGGCTCAGGCCTGGAGCCCCCAGGGTGGGCAGCGGGGGCTCTCCGGAGCCCTACCATTGCAGGGTGAGCTGCGTCTGCTTCTTCTTGTCCTTCATGATCTGCGTGATGCTCTTCTTCGAAGACGGGCTTTGGTCGGCGGCTGTCAGCGCGCCGTCGCGAGCATCCGCATCCTCTTCTTCCGAGGAGAGGGTTTCGCTGCCCAAGTGTGTTTCTGAGCGCCGCGGGGGACAAGAAGAGAGACCCAAGGGCATCGTTACGGTCCTGCAACACGCCGCCCCTCCCGCCTGCCGCCCTGCCCGCCGCGGGTTGCGGGACGGGCCCGGCAGCCGCATCCCCGCCGGACCCCGAGCAGCGGCTCCCGCTGTCTGCCCCGGCTGCCCGCACCTGCCCCGCCCGGGCTGAGCAGGGCACGCTGCCGGCTCCCCGCCTTTACCTGCCTTGATGCCGGCGGACAGCGGCGGCTCGGGCAGCGCCTCCCGGGCGCAGGGCAGCAAGCCTCGCCCCAGCAGCCCCGCGTAGCGCTCCTCCTGCGCCTCGGCGGGCACCGCCTGCGCGGCCGGGAGGTGCAGGAAGGCGTCCCCCTGCTCGGGTCCCTTGGCCATGCTCCTCAGCGGCGCCGGCTCTGCCCCGGCGCGGCGCGGGCGGCGCCCATGGGCGGCGNGGGCCCGGAGGCGGCTGTCGGGCGGCGGCGGGGAGGTCTCTCCGTCCCTGCCTGCGCTTCCCCTCCCGCCGCGGTGCTCGGTCAGGCCAGAAGGGGACGGGGCACGGCTGAAGGCGGAGGAGGCTCGGGGGAGCCGGCCAGGAGCGGATCTGCCGGGGATTTAATGATTAACTCCCGCCGGCGGTGGCTCCGGCTGGTGTCAGGGAGCAGCTCCTGGCCCGCCGCGGCCAAGGCAAGGGGCGGCCGCGGGGGCCCCGCGTCCCTTCAGGGCAGAAGGCGGCCGCGGAGGCTCTCCTCGTTCTCCCCTCCGGGGCAGGGCGAGCGGTGACTGACGGGCGTTCTGCGCTTCGCAGCTGCCTCCTGACAGCCGCAGACGTGGTACCCTTCTGGGCACTGGCTGTCACTGTCCGTATTCCCTTAACTCCTAGTGTAATTTTGTGGGTGAGGGAACAAAACATCTTCATTTTGCACATTCATCTGGCGTAAGTGTCTTTGCTTTGCTCCATTTCAGCATGCTGACTGAGAGATGGCAGGAGAGAATCACAGGAAGATGGTCTCTGCTTTTTTCAGAAAACAAAATTGTCAATAGGATGGAAATTTAGTCTGATCGCTGCAACATCCACTGTTTTAATAAATTCTCATTAAAGCAAAATCTTGGGTGTTGTGCTCTTCCAGATAAGGACTGGGAAATTGTAGTATGACTTGTGGTAGCAAGCAGCCCTGAAGTGTTATATTGAATTGTGAAGCATTCTTCGAGCCATCAAGTACTGCTGGGCTGTCACAAATGCAAAGTTTGTGAATAACTAGCTGTTTTCCTTCTACTCTCTTTCAGTCTTCTGTTGCAGCTCAAGTCATTGATCACACCAGCACTACAAGGCAGTAGAATATGACCACTTCCACTCCTGCACAGATGCATTGTCAGACCAGCTATCATCTATCAAATCCATATTTAACAAAACCCCAGGTGTGCCTATATCTGCCAAAAGACCCAAAACCTTATCATAAGTATAAATGATGGACTTCAGACATGAGGCAGATAGACCTGTGAGAGGGTCCCGGAGTCAAAAATGGCATATAGCCTGAACTTTCTGCTGTTCTGCTTGCACCTCTTCCCTCCACTGTGTAAAATATATTTCTTTCCTTACCAGTTACTCAATTCAAACATTTCTTCACTGTTTCTATGTTCCCTTCTTACTTCATTAAGTGATGCTATACGTGGCTTTGACCACACATGTCTGTGTCAGTTCTTAGTGAAACTCCCTGGGACAGCTCAGCTTCTGGGTCCAATGGCTTTGTTTTGAGGTTGTGGTAGAATTGCATTTGACCCTCTGACTTTTGGCTGGCCTGAGCACTTCACAATTTGGTCCACCATGATCAGTATTTCCATGGTACAATAAAACTTCTCAGCTGCTAATTGTTGTGTTGAATCTTTTGTGAGAAAAATCCAGTGTGACGTTGGACATGGATCTTTTTGGTATTATGGAGCTAAATGTAGCTACTTGTTCTTAAAGGGCAGGCTTCTCCTTTGCTATGGTGCCAGAATATCCTCAGTACACTAATGAATTCTATCCATTATCAACACAGGGATTAATGGAATAAGGGGTCCAGCCCAGGGACCCGTTAGTTTCCACCCTGGACCAACAACCATTTGTAATTCTGCTGAAGCAAGGGAGAGGCACCAAAAGCTATGGTAGGTGGACAATCCTTCCCCCCATTTAAGCTCCCTCTTGCTGGAGTCAACAGTCCACCCAAATGTATGATTTCAGCCTTTGGAAGACAAGAGAGGATGGGGCAGGTATAGAATTGGGCTAGCTGGGACCACAAGTACCATGGACATTACAGCACCTCTACTGCCTAGAAATTTTTATTATCATTCTGTGGTGTGTCCATTGAGAATTGTGGTCCTAACTGTATTGCTCATTACTGAATAAGATCTAATTATGAAGTAGAACTGTTAAAACATATATCCACATATATTTGTTTTTTTAGAATTTTCCTATTCAAAAATTGTGCACATACACAGACCTATACAGATAGATATGCATACACACACAGATAAATGCCAAGATGGGTGTATGTGTCATCCCTGGAAACATTCAAAGTAAGGCTGGATGGGATGGGGCTCTGAGCAACCTGGTGTAGTTGAAGATGTCTCTGCACATCGGAGGAGGATTGAAATATATGAGCTTCGAAGGTCCCTTCCAAACCAAAATAATCTATGGTTTTATAATTTGTACTTGAGGCATGCGACACCTCTTGCCTAACTTTGTCTCAGAGTTAGTTTTCTTAGTCTAATCTGTTCACCTCAGTCTCCCTTTAGAGTCAGTGGAGAAGAAAAGGTGTCTCCCAGAGGTGATTCATACCAGGCACATTACCCAGTGAAACAGATCATCTTCTCATAAATCTGTTTCCCTTCCTGGTCTGTACTGAGAGCCTAGGAAGCCTTGCTTGGTTTTAGGTGAATTTTGTAATGATGTAATCTCACAAAAATTCAACAGAGTCTGTTATATAGCCTGGAGTAAATGATCAGATATGTGTAGTCTGGAGGACAGGAGAATTGTTTGTATCTATAACTTATATGTGAAATATCTTTTATATCAGCATTCAAGTATTGCACCGTTTCATCTTGCTGCAGTGTTCCTTTTTCTTGTTGCAAACACAGCACATTAAAACAAAACGTTTTTCAACTTTATTCATATCAGTGTGACTTGCCATTAACAACAATCTACCTGAGGGGTTCTCTGTTTTGAATTGCAAAATGTTTGGAAGACAAATGCATCAATAGAAATACAATTTGTTATTGATCTGTTCCTGTGTAATCCTGCATGATGTTTACTTAAGTGCTGGAAACTGTTTCACCTCATATCCTCCCCAGACAAATGAACTACACAGAAGCCCTGACACGGTGTTGATGCCAGGACTATTTGGTAGACTCTAACACCTATTTCTTTCCAAATATGCTGATAGTACAAAAACAGTATAGTATGTTACATCCCAGTATTCTACAAGGATATAATAAAGTTGTTTGTCATTATTGTCAGTGTTTGTCCTTCTCTCTTTGCTTTGACATAGCACGAATCTATTTAGCTCTTCCTGAAACTCCTTTTCTGTTTTCCTGTGATCCATTGCAACTAACAGTTCTAACCACCATCAGTTCAAACAAGATAGCTTTCCCATTTATTTCTGTCCTTTCCACTTCTCAGCATTTACTTTTTGAGAGTATTTTGGTCTTGACAATTAAAAAAAAAATAAAAATCAGTGCACTAAGCTAAGACTTCCTGCATTTGACGCTGTCAGTGCCAACACCTTTTGAAAGCATTTATCAAGGAATAGATTTTTTTTATCACAAATGTTTCTTTAGATAAGCAACTCTCTATTAATTAAAGAGCCAAAGCATTGAAACATCCTCCAGAATCTTAGCTTTATTGTTTTCAATAATTATTGAATCATTCCTTTTGGTAAATTAACTGTAATGATGGCTTGAGAGCATCACTCAGAACATCTTAGGTTTATTATTTCTAATGATTATTGAATCATTCCTTTTGATAAATTAACTGTAATTATGGCTTGAGCACATCACTCAGTGATAAGGAAGAATTCTTTGCCTTTGCAGTTTTTTTCTGAGCTCTTCTCAAGGTTCTTATACTTCAGCAATTTTTGCTAACTAATTTCCTTAAAGAATTTTCTTATGTCTGGTGTCTTGAGTCACCAATTCTGTGAATGCAACCAAGTGAAACCTTAGAGAAAGCAAAGGGAAAATAAGAGTAGGGCCCTCAAATTTTAGCACTCTTCTGTTGGATCTCTCTTCCACGACAGAGGAGGATACTTGTATCATCCACTGCTGCCACTTCGTGCTGTGGCTTCTCTAGTGCTTGTAGAAGAAGGAGGTGGAGAAAGATGTAAAAGTGAAGGGAGGGCACCAGGCAAGGAGAGTGGCATCCTTAAATGTGGGGCTGGGGACTTCTGCTCTCGGTGGGGAAGGGAAGGAGCATCTTTCATTGCCCTGCTAGTCCAGCTCAGCAGCTATAGGAGGGGAGTGCAACCTGCAGTGATGCCTTTTGACCTCAGAAAGCTCTGTGAAACCCACTACCAGTCCTGATGCTGTAAAATCACACACATATGGTTGAACCTTATCTCTGCAGCCAACAGAGTGAAAAGTTAATATTCAAAACTATGGAACTGCAGTTAGCACAAACTACCCAGGAGGACACACATTCAACTACATGGGGTACACATGTGTGCGTATCTACACAAAAATACCAGAAGAAAATAAATTGATTACCCAAAGGATACTATTGCCCCCATGCCTGACTATTCCCACCTTCCTTTCGTAAGTTCTCATTCTGCCTTATTAGCAATTTCCTAGCTTTTATCATATCACCCTGAACTTTCTGAGTTTTCATAATGCTGAAAATCTTTTCCCAACTTGGAATGGAAAAGATCCACAAACCTTGCCCTGCCAATAACTTTACAAGCAGCACCAGATCTGTGAAAGCTGTGGCTTTTCTGACAAGTTAATTCAGCATAGAAGCTTACAGTTTTCTTTCTAAGGAACAATTGCTGGCATCCAGTAGATGGTGATGTTTAATAATGAATTTCCTGCTCTGTCTCCAGCTGATAAAGCCAGACCTGTGTCTCTGTGTCTTTCCATTTGGGTATTTTACTCACTGATTTTTCCGATGATCTTTAAATGAAAACCCATTCTGTTTTGTATAGAAGTGGGCCCTTCTGTTTTTCTTCCCAAAGAACAAACTTCAAAATAAATAAACCATATATTACACTAATCCCTTCACGGTTCATGTGTCTCTATCCTCTACAAACCCAGGGAGACTCTACACTCTGTAGGTAGTTGAGGTAAACTGTGTAGTTCTGACCTTATGTAGCTACATGTGAGTAAAAAATTTCAATGCTTACCTCTCTCTTGAGTTGATGTTAAACAGTTATCTCAGGTTGCTTATCTTGATTTTGAAATGCCATCTTTCAGTATGTATTCTTTTTTCTTGTGCCAAATTGGGAGAAAATGTTTGTATTCATATAAGTACATTCTCCTACAAGCTTACAGAATGAACAGCCACTTCACCATTCATGTATTTGCACTGTGCTTTGGCGGGCAGCATTCAGGGAAAAAATAGTAAGGAGGCCAGCCGAGTTTTTACACTGGGCAGCTATACAAACATCTCGTGTTCCTCTATGAATGATCCAAGAATAGAGCTGAGCTTAGAGGATATGTTCACCCTTAAAGAAGTGATTTTGAGAGTTTCTGCAGATACTCCAAACAGCTCTATTAGCAGCACTTCTTCTTGTATAACTAGCCTATCTGCAAACAACTTCTAAATAGGCGTTAACAGAAGCAAATCACTAAAGTCAAGGGACTATTCTCTCTATGCAAAGCTGAGTCCTGAAGGTTCTACCACCAGCTGGGTACAGCTCACAAAACTGCTGCATTCACAGATAGCTCATCACTACTAAAAACAAGTTTTTTTCCCCTTCTGTGTCTCTCTGTCCACCCTATTCCTGGCCACACACTATCTCTGCTAACATTCAGCACGTGTAGACACTTCCATGTCAGTTTAATTCACTGAAATAACAGAAAACAGGGCCAAGAGAAAACACTGAAGAGCTTTCTGATATTCTGGTATTTTAAATAGTTAAATCGGCCCATAAGTGTGATCCGAGACAGAATATAGGTGGGATGGCACCACTGGGACTGAGGGAAAGGGAAGGAGGATGAGCAGGATAGAGGAGGGACAGGATATACAAGAATGGAGGGGAGCAAGACTTCCTCACTTTTGCAGCAATAAAATCTGCTGAACTGTCTGTGGAACCACAGACCTATTAATAGGTGATGTGCAAAAGGTGCTTTTTAGATTAATGCATCTACCTTTGAACAAATAATCTCACACAACAACAGTTTTACAATTTTTGCTCAACTTTACAATTCTGTCATGTAGAACAAACCTCTTTCTTTTCCCTTCCCTTCCCTTCCCTTCCC
>VWZW01002518.1:623655-673699 GCA_013397115.1 Edolisoma coerulescens | reverse complement strand
TTCTCTTCTCTTCTCTTCTCTTCTCATCACTTCCCTTCCCTTCCCTTCCCTTTTCTGTAATGAAGATGTTAGAGCCAATTATTTTAAAATTATAGGACAGAAGGAAAAAATTAATATTTTTTCCTTCATTATATATCTGGACAATATTTTTAAAAGCATTTAATATATACGTTCTACTTAATGACAATGTGAGAGCAATTCAATGCCTGATCCAGAGGTAATAGTATCCTTCCCACTGACTTCAATGGGCTCTTGATTAGGTCCTTATTTGCTAAGCAAACACTAGATAAAAGTTCACTTTGTCACACGTACACAGTCACAGAAGTATTGTGCTCTAGGAAAAATCATGGCTTCTTGATAGTAACAGATTCTGGAATCTTCTCTGGAGGAAAATTAATTCAAATATCTGTGTAAGAGGAGTTACGTTGCTTACTGTCAAAGATCTAACTTCAACCACAAAGTGGTCATGCTGTTTCCAGCACTTCTGAGCATAAATCCTGGCCAAGGACGAGATCCTTGGGATAGCTGAGATAGTGGACAGAAACCCAGGCATGCCCTGGGGATGAAACCTTGCGTGACCCAGAAGATCTAAGTTGATACGGGTTCCTTAGTAAAGAGATACTGGATGTGCTGAGTAACATTCAGGTTCCTGGTGGTCAGGGCACTTCCCAAACCGCTGACATTAAATGAGCCACCTTGCCTATTTCCTACTCTGTTTAACACACCAAGCCAAAGGACCTGAGGCTGAGTATCTCCTCAGCTCCAGCCAGCCTGATCTAGTCCTTTCCTTCATCCAGGAACACCTTCAATGCCACTTGTTCCACCTGCAACATGTTTTGAAAACACCAGAAAGGTCTTTGCTCTGTCTCTTATCAACAGATGGATTCTGTGATTAGGCGCACAGAACATTTGTGCAGGATTTAGCAGTACATCCCACTGCAAGTTGAACTTACTCGAGTTAAGGGCATCCTGAAGTGATGCCTGGGTTACTATGACAGTAGTAAAGGGTGGTCCAAGAGACAAGCTTTATTCCATGCTTTTAGCATGTTGGATTTGCCCTTCACCAGTTCTGTTGCCCTTGTTTGGACTATTTTCATAGAATTATGGAATCATTAAGGTTAAAAAAGACCTTTAAGATTATCAAGTCCAACCTTTGACTGAGTACCACCACAGCCACTAAACCACATCACATTATGTCAACAGTCAGGGGAATTCCACAGAGAAACTTTGTAGATCTCATAATACATTCTGTTTTGCGGTGAAGAACGATAACACGTGGCAACAGAGAGTAGCCCTTGGTCTTTTTCTAGATACATTTTTAATTTTTCATATATTTGCATATAAGCTTGCAGAAAATATGCGTGGATTTATCTACTCGTTTATCTAAATTCCAATCAAATACTACTGCTACACTTCATTAAAAACAAGGCACTTGGAAATGCACTGTTTACAAATGGGAAATAACATAAATAAACCAGACTGAATAAGGATTAGACCTTTAGAGAAAGAGAAAGCTCTCATGGGAATTAAATTCCTGATGAGAAACTCCAGAGACTATGGTTTTTTTCAAAATATTTTTGTTGGATCTATGGGATCAAACCATTCTGACCCTAAAATTCACTTTCCATTTCTTTACTTTCATGTTTCCATTTACATTTATTTCCTAGTAATGCAATGCACATGCTACATTGCCATGTATTAAAACTCCTGTCGTCAAAGACCTTGGTACTTAATAGATCACATTGTACTTTGAATTGGAAGGCATATTGGGGCATTTCTAAACATGACAGTCTCACACCTAATGTGGAGATCTGTCATGTTTCAGTCCTGGGGGTACAGATGAGTGTAGCCTAAACATCTCTGCAGAATTAGGCTGTAAATTACTCTGGCGTAATGCAGAAAATAATTTAGTTTTCAGTTTCCTAATTTCTCATTAATGAGATAGAACTGGATGTGGCACCTGTGCAGAGACCTTCTTTACTGCTTCACTTCTTGTGATCATGATATTACGAATCACCTTTCATTAACCTACAGATATATTCACAGACTCTAATGGGAATTATGCTACATACCATCATCATCATCATCATTATTATTATCATCATCAGGTTTTTATTGTGCCTGGTTGATGATTTGTGAATGCTTTCATGTGGAAATAATGACATTACCTTTTTTAACCAAGATATTGTCTCAGGAACAATGAGAAAACATTTGCAGTCTTTCAGTACATAAAGGGAGCTTACAAGAAAGATGAAGAAAGACTTTTAAGCAAGTCATGTAGTGACAGGACAAGAGGCAATGACTTAAAAGTGAGAGAGAGTAGATTTACATTCTATATAAGGAAGACTTTTTTTTTATGATGAGGGTGCTGAGGCACTGGAACAGGTTGCCCAGAGAAGCTGTGGGTGCCCCATCCCTAAAAGTGTTCAGGGCCAGGTTGAATGGGGCTCTGAGCAATCTGGTCTAGTGCAAAGTGCCCCTGCCCATGGCAGGAGGTTTGGAACTAGATGATCTTTAACGGTCCTTTTCAGCTCAAACCATTCTATATGTCTAAGAATCTGCTGCCCTTATCCAACTGCTTAGACAAATGAATGTCAAAGAATTCTGCATCCACATAAGTACATTTATTCTACAGGTTTAGAAGAAGGAATATCTGTATTTCAATGTATTAGAGATAGAGGAAGGATTTTAACAATTTGGATATTAGATGCCACAAAAATATGATTTTTCATATCACTAGGAGTAACATTGAAACTGAGCTTTCCCAGTGGGTGATGGAAATTTACATAAAGGAATTGATGTGTGAAAAGAAGGAAACTATTCTGATTTAAAACTAAACCAAACCAACCAAACAAAAAAAAACCCAAACCAAAGCAACAGACGGAAAAACACTATATGTATTGGCCTCAAACTCCTTAAGTTCTTTTTTCTTGCTGCCCTTCTGGATTACTTATAAATTATATAAAACCCTTTTTCTATTGAAAGAAGGGGAATCCTTAGAACAACCTGTAGTACAAGGTTTTATACTTATCCTTTCAGACTTTAGAGTGGCCCCATGTAACAGAAAAGACTGGTACATATCCCCATCTTTTAAACATGGAAATATTTAAGTATATCTGTAGAAAAATACTAACCTTTTTTTCTTTTTTCATATAAAATTTCCTTGCTTTTCTGTGAAATCATGAAATTTCTGTCCGACAGTGCGGCAATAACCATTTAATCTATGTAGGTCATGATGGAAGTACCTGAAAATTGGAGAAAATTGAATGCCTGAAAATCTAGTGGAGAAAATATCTAAAAATCTCTGGCATCAAGTAAAAGAAAAAGCTGAAAAATTCTCATAGCTAATGTATTTTTTCTCTATTCTTGGATGATTCTAGTAAATTTTTCCTGTCTTTTGGATAGCTGCTGACATAACTTGTTTCTTCTTCCAATTAATGGAGGTCATGATAGTTGTTCTATCACCCTCAGCTTTAAAGGCTGGGTGATTGCAAAGAGATTTAATACCAAACTTAAGATCAGTTGAGGGTTTGTGTGCTGGTAGCTGTTTCATATTGTATTTCTAAAAAATGTGTATAAGCAGAATGCTTGTGAGAGTAGCTGCAGATTAATGGGTTTATTGATCCTTGAGGTATGTCTTCAAAGACAATTTCTTGTCAGGGAACAGAAATTACTTACAACAAAATTTTCTTTCCTATTTTCTTGTTAGTCAAAGTCAGAAATGCAGTATTTTTATATATGTAAGCTGTCCTTAACCAACAGTGCACATACTCTGTAGGAAATGTATAGAATGTTATGTTACTGTACAAAATTATAACAGTGAACTTTTTAGTAGTGAGCATTCCCAATGGTTTTAATATGTGAAACATTTTTTCTTTTTTTCCTCAGTCTTTCAGTCTGAAGGTTGAAGTCAGCCTCCAGAGTGACTCGTGGATTTGCTGTTTTGGGTTCTTTTCCTTATCTGAAAGGAATTTTTATGAGTGTCACCTGTTTTGCCTGTACTCTCTTTGCAGGTGTATGTTTACTTTTATAACACAATCACTTAAATCTTGTAAGGTGAACTGAAATCTTTTAAGACCTGAAGAGAAAACCAAAGTAAATTAAGAAGTCCAAAATAAGGGTGACAATGACAACCTTGAATCAATAAGCATCAAACCTGGACTGAACTAGCTAAGGCATAAAACCTATCTACCTCCAGGAATCTTGTTCCTTGCCCGCAGAGCTCCTCACAGCTGGGTAAGGAGCTCCTAACAGCTTATCTCCTGTACAAACACAAGGAGAGTTAGGTTATCAGAAACAGAGTTCCCCAAGACCTGCTGGCTGAGCTCGGGACTGCCCACAGTCATTTGTTCTAAGAGGAGCCTCAAATCCCACTTGTGTCTTCTACAGTTTGGCATCTGTGGACACCTATGCCTCCCAGACACTATTGAGTGTGGCATTATCACAGAACTACATGACAGATGATGTTGGAAGGGACATCTGGAAATCCTCCAGTCCAATCCCAAAGTATCTTTCTCTGTGTCAGATAACTAAGTAGTCAGGGAAAAGCTTTGTACTTGCTCAGATATGTGGTTTCAAGATAGTGACAAGATGAAGATTTATGAAATCGGGGAAGTGAAGACCTGCTCTTTTCCTGGTGTGCCATTCTAGGTCCTGTCAGCCAGCACGTTTGGGAGACATGCACTTGATTTTCTTCTCTATCTGAAGAGTCTTAAATCCATATTTTCCAAAAGTGTTCTCATGAAAGTATGCTGAGGGAGGAAAGCAAATGAATTCTCTCTTTTTTTTATGCTGATATTTGCATAGAGTTGAACATTTGGGTGAGTATTTTCATGATACATTTCATTTCCCCTAATTTTCATTCCCTTAAAATTAGGGTCCACCTGACTTTCAGTCCCTGCTTCCAAAACCTATTTTCATTTCTTTTATTCAAATTACTGTTTAATAATACCAGTTCTGTTTTACCTCCAAAATTACTGAAGAGAAATTATATTTAAAGGAATTTATGTGGGACAAGCAGTGCAAGAGTTAAAAAAATCACTAAGTGCTATTTGCAAAAGTGATTTAATGAGAATAAGCACAAGGTCAGCAAGATGGCTATCTCGATTTATGTGGTTATGTGTCGCTTTAACAGCCTGTATTCAAAACCAACACTCAGATCCTTCACAATCAATAATCTTGGAGATGTCTAAAAACTGTAACCACTAACATTTTAAAATTCTTATAAACCTAATTGTATTTTGAACTGTGTTCCTCGTTAATGATGTTGAGACGCTTGGCACCAACTGCATACCTGCTTGCCACTGGCATTTTGTGTGAGATGATCTCCAGCCCGACTTCCGTGCTGATAGGCATTTCCAAAACACCCCAATTATACTAGGCAGTATAACCCCAGGAATTTCTGAATATGTTGAGTCTCTTAGGAGAGTTCTTACTGCTTAGGCAAGAAGGGCTTTCTCAAACAAATTGTCAATGACATTACAGTAAGCAGGGGACACTGGGAGAAGAAAGATTTGAGCCCCTTCCTTTATGTAGCAAAGATCTCACTCTAGGATTGAGTGTCACTGGCAGTCACTGGCAGAAGTACCCCTGGCCTTCAGCCTCTCAGGAGAAAGCCCAAATACCTAAGCTAGAGGTTTTCTTTCCCTCTGGGTGACCCTTTCACTGCAGGCTGGGACCAAATATTTGCATTGTCAACAGATAAACGACATTTTTGCTCTCTTGTTTTTCAATTAAGAGAGGAGGAGATGGAACAAAGGAGAGAAATAAAACCTGGTGAAAAATTCTGAAAATGTCATCTCAATAAGCTGGGTCATTCCCACCATGCTGGCTTTTATGAAAAATTGTCCTGCATCCAACATATGAGCTGACTGTCTTGGCTGGGCAGGATAGGATCAGCCTTGCTGGATTATTAAAAAAAAACCCCAACAGGTAATTTACAAGTAAATTCAATTTTGGAATGGCGAAAAATATTTTCTGTCAACATCAGAAAATTCAAATCCCCTTGATTTTTCACATCAAAGTTGCATTGACTTGAAATTTAATCTCAGTATATTAAAATATCAGAGAAAAGCTAAGTGAAACAAACATATCTGATCTGAACGAAAAAAAAAATATGGGCATTAGTTCAAATGTAGGCCCTTTCACAACTCTGTTTTGATTTCTTATATCCTTTTTCTAGCATGAACAGCAGAGGTACAGTGGATATGCACAACATGGACTATTGACTGAAACACTTTTTGTAAAAGAAATTGCTGTGAGACTGCCCAGGATGTCCCTGACAGTCCAGGGAGGAGGTTGAAGGCACTGCCATGCCCCAGTATCTCAGTTTTCCACCAGAAGTACTCCAACAAGGTCATTTGCATCATGGGAAATTCAGCTTTCTGGGAACATCAGGAGACACATTACAACATTGTGACCTGATAAAGAAAAACAGGATTTGTCCTTCCCATCATGCAGCTCAGCTGACACCCTCTAGAGGACAAACTCAATGAACTTGAAAAGTGAGTTAGTTTGTTTCTCAGGAATTAATGTGAACTGTTGGCTTCCATCCAAATTCCATTTCACTGTTGCTGTATTTTTAATTTTTATCTTTGTTTGTTTTTTATAACAGACCACAAATCAAACAAATGGGTATTTGTCTGTCCATTCTTTAATTTTCATATTTGATATTAAGCTATATAGGTCCCAATAAACAGAAGAATTTTTAAAAGGTACTTGAAATTAAGTAATGAAATACCTGCTTCTTTTGTTTTTTTCCCATTGTTTAAACTTCCTTAAAAGAAATTTAGTAAATCAGAATCACTGGGTTTAACACTATGGTTCTATTGATCAAGAAAGCTGGCAATCCTAACCAATATTTAATCTTCTTAACGCAAATGATGGGATTTTATTTGAATGTTGCTGGCTTCTTCAAAAAGGACAATTGCCATTGTGTCAGGGTAAGTCCTGTCTGAGTGGGGGGGAGTTACCCTACTCCTTTGAATAATGGTGAGAATATCCAAATTTTTTCTTTCTTCCCTCAGCTGTTGTGTATGCCTGGCAGAGGGTATTGCTATCTGTTGTATGTTGGTTTGGAAACAGCACAATTGAAACCAGTTTAAAATAGAAAGTCATGAAAAATGTCTTTCTCCTTTAACAGTATCTGACTGGATGGGCTTCAGAGAAAAGATATTCCTGTTGGAATCTAAGCCATTATCTTCTCCATGAGAAACAACAGATAGCACAAAGAAGTTCAGCCAAAATGTTGGTTTTTGCTTCATGTACAGTGCAGTCTCTCTATGCTGGACCAAGCAACTGAGAGTTGCAAAACTTCCTTCTGCACAAAAGCCATAACCAGTCCAGGTCTAGAGGCTGCGAAGACAGGAGGAGCAGGTGGTCCATTTACAGGTGTCTACTGTTCTGAGGGTTCATTCTGTTGGTCTCACACTCAAGTCCCTCAGCTTCTCTTGTGCATTTTGAATTGTGGGTCCTTTCAACACTTTGCCAAAAATTTATGAGGCATAAATTTAGAGAAAGTCACCTTGAAGAATAAGTGCTGAGGTCTTGACAGGGCCATCCTCCAAACCCCACCAATTGTGGTGCTTCTCAAAGTCCAGGTGGAAGAAGTAACCATTTTGGCATGGCAACAGGTAACTTTGGGGCACACAGAGATACCGACAGGACCTCTTTGTCTCCCATAAGGTCTTCCAGAGTCTCTTACAGTTCACCTGTGGCTCTCACAGTAGCTTTGGGATTGTTAGGTCCTGTTTACCATCTTTGCACAGTCCATTAGAGGCAGCTCTCAGGAGATGATGGTACTTCAAGAAATTCCCCTGTCTCTAATGTTTGAATCTACCTGTCAGGAAATACTCCTGTGCTGACAACTGTGAAAATCTGGTGTTATGTCCATGAAATGTCACTAAATTTGAAACAAGGAACACTTTGTACTATACAATTATTTCTATTGCATTTAAGTGCCAAAGAAAAAGGATATTTGCAAACAGTTGAAGTAAATTCTGCAATACTAGATTAGGCTGAGGTATCTCAGTAAGACTGCAACGTACTTTTCATCACTAGCAGTAATTATGAGACATATGTCTTGAAAAAAACCAAAGACAATAAACCCTCTTTCTTTTGAAAGTACACTGTGACATAAAATCTGTGTAGTTGACTTGAAAGCACACCTCTTTTTATGGTGTTTTTATAAATAACATGGAATTATGTACCAATTATATCTGATGTTTATTTTGTCAACTTCCATTTTCCAAAGTGACCAAGTAAGGATTTTTTATTTGTAGGTAAAATCCTCTTCTATAGAAATTAATAGGTTTTTAGAGACTGGCCAGAGTAAAGTTCCTTTTCTGCTTCTAATCATAAATCATAACTAATTTTAAGTTTCAAATGATCAGTACTGTATTTCCTTTGAGTCCTTATTACAATACTTAGTGTTAAACTCTTAAGAGTTACATTTTATATTAATATTTATTGTGACTTGCTTAAGGAAATATCTAGCTCCAATCTTATGTTTTAGTTACATCTACATATACACAAGTTTTATATACAGAATTATATGCAAGGTAAAGGAAACACTAGAGTATGTGGAACCAGGTTTCAGGGTGCATTACATGGCTGGCAAGGAATGAGTACATGAATATTTGCAGGTGAATGTGTCATAACTCAGGGCCAGCATCTGACTACAGTTAATGCTGTTATAAGTTAAGAGGAAAACCTTTGTAATAGCTGGAATTTTTGTGAGTCAGTGCAGAAGCTGAATAAACCGGTATCAACATCTGCCCATAAATACATGTGGTCAGATACATTAAAGAAAAAGCAGGCAGCTGTTTGCTATCTGCGCTGACCCAGCAGTGAGAATGTCACATGGAAAGAAAGAAGGCAGATGAAAGAAACACAAACTGTTATATTATAATAAAGAAGCCAAATGTTTACTTAACTAGGGATTAATATTTGCACTTGCAAGTATTTTGTCTGTTGCATTTGCATTTACAAGAAATATCTTGGTTGTAAATGGATACTCTTACTACAAAGAGACTACTGAGAAAACAAGCAAAATATGATAATTTGAATAATTGATATGGTATGTATTATGCTTATCAGAAAGAATACATAACAGACATCCCATTTCTAATATTGTTTGCCAGTAAATAAACCTTGGTTCAACTTTTCTATGTAGAACCTAGATTTTATACAATCACAGACAATAAACATTATGACTGAACCCATTCTTTTGGGAGTGTTTTGGCATACTACCAAAAGAAGCAAAATCTGAAGAAGCCATTACAAGAAAACTGGGAAATAAACCAATGTCAGAAACAGAGAGGGATTATTGTCAGATCTGTGTCCCTCACACTAACTGGTATTGTTTAATAGCATAAGTCATGTTTCTGTCCTAAGGAGGTTCACTTTGATGTTTAAGGTTGGGGTTTATGCAAGCTGAGAGTCCAGCTTCTGCTTCTCTTTTTCCTCCAGTTCCCTTCTGGCACAGCATCTGATTCCTGTGAATCTGAGGGGAACAGCGGCGGTGAGAACAGCCACTTCCCGTTCCTCCCACAGCACAGGAGCTGCTGTTTGTGCACTGGCTTCCTCAGTCAGAGGGGAAAGAAAGCAAAAACTAGGACTAATGTTATTATTTCCCACTGTTCAGTGTTTATCACATTAACCAGCAGCAGACTTGGCCTGGTTCGTAAATACGGAACCTGATCCAAAGCCCACTGAATTCCCTAGGACATGTGCCTCAGAACCATGAATACTAACTTATCCAAACAATTTTTATACAAAGATTTAAAAACATATAGAAAAGGATTGAGAGAAAAGCAGTCTTTTGGTTTGGGGTTGGGATTTTTGAACCAGAGTCTGATATAAAGCACGCCATGACAGAGGGGTCTTTTATATTTTAGCATTCTCTGGACCAGACTCTTAAAACATTGTCACAGTAGTATCACTACTACCATATTACATGATTGCTTCTTTGCACCCTGCACTCAGTTGGAAGGTATTCAAAACAAGCCCAAATTTATACCAAAAATATTTGCCACGTGTTTCAGATAAGATATCATAAACTTTGAACACAACATAAGAGATTTAATGTCCAGCATTTCCTTTTAAACTCGTTTATGTTTCCCCCTCCCTCTGCACTCTCACACCCCTGCACCCTCAAGTTTTATGTGACAGAACTGCTTTAGTACCTTCAGTAAAATAGCCCTGGCCAGTGAGGCAAATACAAGTGCCTTAAAGGTGTGACCAACTTTTGAGTGCAGCCTTTGTCCTTTGCTGCTCTTTACAGATGACACAGGAGCCGTTGTTGGCGCTGCAGTTTGATTGACTCAAAGCTGGGAGTGAGTGAGGAAAACAGAAACATGGCATTTGTTATCTTTTTGTTCCCCTGCTTTGTGATCGGCACCGATATCGCTTTCTCCTGCCAGAACGCTGACGACTTCGTGGGTGCCAGTTCTCCAGGGGACATCGTTATTGGAGGCTTGTTTGCAGTTCATAGCGAAATGCTGCATCCAGAAGAAGATCCCATCAAGCCAGTAATTCAGAATTGTGCCGGGTGAGTAATACTGGAAATCACATATATAGCAAAGAAGAGAGTGCTGACATTGGGCACGTAGCTCTTATATTAACATCAACAAATTCTCTTGCTTGGCTTAGTCTTTAAAAATTCCTTGGACATCACATAAATTTCACGTAAACTAACACAAAGTATGGCAAAGTTACAATAAAAAATATAGTGGCTGACTGAGGAAGGGAAAGAGCATTTTATCCTATTTCAATCTTCACAGATAATCAAATAGCTTTGGAGGTTTCTGCTGTCATCTGATTTCCATGGAAATGCTAATTTGCTATAGGTCTGAAGGACTCTGCTGGGCAGCTATTCATTATTTGTTATGAAGCTGAACCTACATGATTTGAACACAGGCAGGCTATTCCATTTTACCTAAGCCCATATTAAAATCTGCCTCCCATCTCTAGGCAGCTCAGCTATATTCTAGGATAGTACCATGCTGATGACATTGTAGTTATTTTTAAAATTACTTGGAATTATAATTGTGGCTTTATATTATAGGATAGCCTACATATAAACACCTCATCATGCATGCATTCTGTGCATAAGAATATTTATTCTGTTGGCTCCAAATCCTACTGTGCTTGAAACATCCACTTATCTGGAATGCATAAAAAGGAAAGCTGGTGAAGAATTTAATTTTGAGCACATGTAAGACCAGGAATTCCAAACATGCATTTTTAAAAATCAAAATACAGGTGAAATTCCACAAATTTTATTTGAATTTTACAACTTAATCTCACATCTAAATCTAATAACCAGCTAAGCATGCAGGTATCCATCTGGATTTATATCAAAATGTTGATTAAGTTGATAGTTTTGTCTGTCTTCCATTATTTTTTTAAGAAGACATAAATTATCTCAGGTCCATCTGAAATTTAATTTAGTTCACAAGATTTTTAATCTTTAGAGAAGCTTGCCTGAGAGGAGACTTGGCTATATTGCAGACATTTTGTGCTAGCTCAGTTCTGATTAATCATCTGTTATAACATCCACTGGAGATGAGGGGAAATAGCTGTGCTAACTTCATCAGGTCTGAAGAGTATTTTAGAAACACCAATGCAACCACTGGAGACCTTGATCTCTGAAATATTTTCTTCTATTCTGAAATATTTAGTACTTCCTTTTCTTTGCTTCATGCTTTTTGTGAAAGTAAATACATTTTTTGAAAGATTTTGTTTCACCCTTTCTTCCAACAATGTTTTTCTAAAAAGTACCACCTGTGTTTCCTGACAGCTTTGAAATGCAAGTTTTTCTTCAGACACTTGCAATGATACATGCTATTGAAACCATCAACAACTCAACGCTGTTATCTGGAGTTACTCTGGGCTATGAAATCTACGACACGTGTGCAGAAGTTACGAAAGCCATGGTGTCTGCTCTGAGATTTCTGTCTAAATTCAATTCTTCTGAGGATGCTGTGGAGTTCAAGTGTAACTACTCAGACTACATCCCGAGAGTCAAGGCAGTCACTGGAGCCAGCTACTCGGAGGTGTCAATGGCAGTGTCAAGGCTGTTGGCTTTGCAATTAATCCCACAGGTAGGTTTGAGGGAATTATTTTATTTTGGACAGAGGTTCAGATTTACCATGCTTAGAATAAGGGTTCTGATCACAGGAATTGCAAAAGCCACATATTCACTACAGGGCAGGATTTGGTTAAACCAAAGGACATCAGGACGGGTGGGCTTCAGGTCCAAGTGGAGGGCTTGATTCGCTTGCCCAAACAAAGGCAGTAGGGGATATTTTATATACCTGAGGCACATTTATCCAAGTGCTCTTTCAGGGTGGTGCTGGGCTCTTGTCAGCCTGGCAGTGCCTTTAGTTACTCCAATGTACCTCAGATGATACTCAAAGACTTTGTTCAGGCAGCCAAGTTACAGCTGCCGTGTCCAGTCTGCCTGGTGGTGAATACAACAATACTCAATCTCAAGCTAAAAAAAAAGAGACCAGGTCAAATCTAGCCAGAAATTCAGAAATTCTCTCATGCCCAAGAGAAATTAAATGTTGCAGTCAGTTAAAACTATGGACAGGGAAGTGAGGAAGATTGCTCTAAAAAAAGATTTACTCCTGGTACTCTTCAAACAATTGTAGAAGTGAAAGAATACAACAGTTTAGATCCACGCTGGTCCTTCCTAAAGCACCCTTCTCTATTTCTGACCTCTCTAGGGCTAGTACAGTCCCACACTTGTGCTTAGGCCAGTGCTTACATTCCTATTTTCACCTTTGTAAAACGTTGGGGTCAAGGCCAGGACTAACAAAGAAGAAGCAGATCCACTTCCACACCATCCTGCCTTGCACTTTGGTTTTGGCAATAGATATAAATTAACGAAATACATGGAAAAGACGTGAAATCTGACCTAAAGATAACTGCTAACTGAATCTTCTCCTCTGCAATGGTAGGAAGTAATTCTGACCTCCAACGCCACCACAGGAGCTGTAGTAAGTAAGAAAACTAAAGTACCACACTTAACATAAACAAAAGGCAAGTGACTAAAAAAATCTGCATTAGGGCATAGATGGAAAATGGGACCCAACAGATTTTTCTTATCAATAGCATCTGCAATGTTCTGACGCAGTAAGATTTTGGTATCCCCTCCAGACAGGTGACTCCCATTTCGGAAAGCTTAGATTTATTTTTTAAGAACTGTCAACAATATAGGGGAAAAAAGTTCCAACAAAAAAATAAAAAAGGATTAAAACTGGAGAGATTTAAATAGCAATGTTTATTAATTTTTTTCTAGCTACATTCACAAGAAAAAGATAATAAATCTTTCGTATGAAAGAATTGTAGCATTCTGTAGTGTTGGTTACTGTTTGTTTTTCTGTGAGGTTCTTCCAACAGATTTAATGATTCTTTTGAAATATAATAATTAAGTCTTGGAGAGAAAAAAAAATATATATGGATGAACCATACTAACACACTCAGTGATAGGAAAATAGTACAAAATATAAGAGTACTAACAATTTGAATAGAGACTCAAAAAATGGCCAATATTTTAAATATTGTTTTGAAGAGCATGTTGGTGGTATCTGAACAGAGTAAACCAAAATCTTTATACCATCATTACTGTCATATCCATTTTGAACAGTTTTGTTCTAGGCCTTCACTGAATTATGCAGAAGAGAGTGATAAAAAGGTGTAACTGGTACTGGGCACCAGTCTGCATCCCAAGAGCAGGGAGAGCGAACCTGCCCCTTTTGGCTGCAGCTTGTTGATGCTCACTTACAGGAGGAGGGAGCCTGGGTCAGGTGGGAAGAAAGAGCAATCACTGCAGCTTTGGATCTCTTGGCATCCCTTGGAAGAGACCACATCCATAACTGAATTGTTCGCTTTTCCTAGGTCAGTCCTGCATCATCAGCTGAAATCCTCAGTGACAAAATCAGGTTTCCTTCTTTCTTCAGGACTATCCCCAGTGATTTTCACCAGACAAGAGCAATGACCCGCTTGATCTGTGAGTCTGGGTGGAACTGGATCGGAGTAATAGCCACCGATGATGACAATGGGCGGTTCGCTCTGGAGAGCTTTGGGCTCCAGGCCATGGCAAACAATGTTTGCATAGCTTTTAAAGAGATGCTGCCAGCCTACCTCTCTGACAGCACCTTTCATACCAAAGTTGATCATGCAATTGAGAAGATTGTCAAGGAAACAAGAGTAAATGTTATTGTTGTCTTTATGAGACAGTTCCATGTGCTCAAACTATTCAAGAAGGCAATTGAGAGGAATGTTAATAAAACCTGGATTGCAAGTGATAACTGGTCAGCTGCAGTTAAGATCAGTACAATGCCCAATATCAGACAGCTGGGAACTGTTGTGGGATTTGGATTTAAAAGCGGAGACATCTCCTCATTCCAAGAGTTTCTGAGAAACCTTCGTGAAAAGCCCACTGAAAACAACAAGTTTTTACGTGAATATATTATGCTTTTGTCAGTCTGTGCATACCTGGAATATCACGATTTTCAAATGTGCATTGCAAACCAGTCCCAGGATGATCTGTTGGAAAATGATGGGAGTAAACATCAGATCTGGAGAGATGATTTTTTGAATGCTAACATTGAACCGGGATTTATCCATAGTACTATACTTGCAGTCTATGCTATAGCTCATGCCATTAAACGGCAATGCAAAGACAGAGACTGCAAGGATCCATCTGCCTTCACTCCCTGGGAGGTATGATGCTAATTCTTTCAAGTCCCCTTCTCTCTGCCTATCTTTGATCTCATTTTTGCTCTCATACTCCTGGAGACAAAAGCTTGGTCCTTTTACTAAATTACTTTTTACCAGCTATCCGACTACTGGTGGTTGGTCCCGTTGCTGCAAACCACTGTGATACACATCGTGAGTGCTTGAGAGATGGGGATGCTGCAGGATAGGAGCATTCACCAAAGAATTTCAATTTTCCTCTCTCTCTTTCTCTCACCATTGTATCTCTTTTGTCTTAATTCAAGTATTTTCTTCTATAATGAGCCTCTACTTGAAACTGAAAATGCAATATATTATTCCTCTGTCTGATTGTGACTTACATGTAAAGACATAATCTTTAAGATGAGTGAGGTACTCGTTATCACACTCTACTGGGTGGGAAAAGAAGAGGAAAAATCAGACAAGTAAACCTGACCTGACCTTTTACCCAAGAACCTGCTCAGGACTATTCACTTTTACACACTTTTACTCAGAGGATTAAACAAATGTTCATTTAAAAGTCAAACAACCTCTGAAGCACTCTGATTTGCTCTGACCTCTTATCCTAGGTCAAGGCAGGTAAAACCAAGATATGGGATTTGAAAAAAAAAAACAACCAACCAATAACCCAGTAACAATCAGACTCTTACATGAATTAGTAAACACTAATGGGACAAATTCAGGACTTCTTTGTAGGAATGCAGCTTTATGGAGCTACATTTACAGCATTACTGAACTAAATCCCAAACTGTCCAAATTAAAATTCCTTTTAAGTTTTTAAGCACTCATGAAGAGAACTGAAAGAGATAATTATTTCCCCTGTGATGTTTTCATAACATGTTTCTTCTACATGAAAATCCAACCCTTTAGGAAGGGAGGTATATATGTACAGGAAAATCTTAGGATCCAAATAATCCATATCACACATCTCCATATACAGGGAAACAATAGAGTGATTGGTGTTACAGACTTTGCAAAAATAATGAACAGTTACACCAAAATGTTGCTAAATATCAGCCCCTTCTGTCTGAACCTCAAGATATATTCAAAAACTCTGGTGTTCTCATGTTGTTAGAGGAATTGGAAAAGTGGAGAAGAGAAAAATTAAATGAATAGTCTGAGTATATACAATAAAAAAAATCCTATTCAGTTCCACACAACTATGCAGCATCCAAGTCAAATGCACTAATCAAATTGGTTGGAAGCACACTGGTTCTTCATAAATTATATAAACACTGAAAAAACTACATTTTACATGAAAAAATGGCATATTATATACGCCAGACGTGTTACATAAATTTGACAAAGCCTGTTGAGGTAGTATACCTGTCAGCACATTTGTTAAATGCTATCAATATCATAAATGGACCCATGTAACAGCATGCTTTTCAAATGCAGTTGAACTCAGCCTTCCACCAAACATTGAATTCTTTTCTTGTCAGTTAATTACTGTTGCTAAAAATCACTAGGCCTGCAAAATAATAAAGCTTTTGCTTCAATTAAGAACCATGGTAGCCAATGGGAGTCCTTCTGTGATGAGCCCATGAACTGGGAGTGGGTGATACGTGCCTTAACCTGTCCTTTTCTAGATTCACAGAGACCTTTTTGATCTGTCTGTTTGTGATGAGGGAGGCAGAAGTTTTCCCCTGTTGAACAGAATGAATTGCAATATGAAGCTGGACAGTTGCTTTACCAAAGCATCCTTGGTTTGGTATTTCCTACGACCTATCAAATACAGGCTTGCTGTTTATTGCCATTGTGCCATTGGTCTCCCCATCTGAGCAAATTGACATATATTGTTCATTGATTATTAGCAGTTCTGAGTCTCACCTTGCCATACACAATCTCAGTCAGAGTCACAGCTGGGGACAGTGCTAGATGCTTCCAGACATGCTGGGGGAGTTTACTCTGGAAGCAAGTGTTGCCCAGATTGACTCTGATGACAGTAGAGTAACAACAGGAGCACCACCCACCACTGCTCTTTACAATAAGGGGAGTGCCAAAAGACTCTCCGTTTTTGCATGCAAAAATATTTTGTCTCCGAACATCATGCGAAAATTTTCAAGGCTGGAAAAAAATACTATGATTATGATTTTATGAAATTATGATTTTTTTTAAAATATAGATTTTTAAGGCCAACAGGATTGTCTGGAAAACGTAATTCTGTAAACAAAATAAATTTGGATTTTAATATTTCTCTTAGTCCTAAAAGCATTTCTTTTTAACTTGCTATTATCATACGTATGTTAAACTACTCAGTTTGTCACACTGACATGACACCGGTGTATGTTATCATTCCTTACGCTTATGTGCAGCTCCTTGAAGAACTTAAAAAAATTACAATCATTGATGATGATAAGGAAATCAAGTTTGACTCCAATGGAGATATGAGCACCAGTTATGATGTCCTTCTTTGGAAAGAAATTGACGGCCACATGGAAATCACCACTATGGCAGAATATGATGCAGAGAAAGGTGGCTTTATCTTTGAGGATGAAGAGAAAAAAAGAGATTTCCTGGCTTTAAAGGTAACTTTTAATTTGTTGATATAACATGTGAAATTTGTTTCAGATAATTTTTTCTCCCTTCAGCATTTGCAACTGAAGCATGTGCCAGCTAGAAATCTTTTGTGTGGTTAAAGTTCTCCTTTAAGAGCAAAGAATCCTTTCTGAGTTTATTCAATCCCTTTCATGAGCCCTGAGATGCATGTTAGCCTGCGAGCAGGCTCAGTGATTTAAAATTTATTTATTTCTCCAGAACGCCTCTAGAAGATTATGTCTGTCCTAAGGACGCTACTCCAGAATCTTAGGAAAGGATTTTAAAATAAAAAATGATAGTGTATTAAAAGCCCTCACTTATGTACTACCTCTTTTTTTTCAATATGAAGATTCAGGTTTGTTGACTTTATTGTTTAAAAGAAAAAAAAAGAAAAATGTTGTTGTTTATTTGCTGCTGTTAGAGCTGGTGTCAGCAACATGAGTAGGTGGCACCACCTGGAGCCCCAGCACTGGTGTAGACAGGACTAGCGGGCGGCCCTGGCCAGCTCCAGCTGGATGATCTGTCCTCCGTGCGTGGGTGGAGGTCTGAGTTCATGGTGCAGCTCTGTGCTGCGAGGCATTCCCCACTAACAGGACAGGGAGAGGATGCCTACTAGGCAGACAGAATTCTACTCTCCACATGTGAACTCAGCTGAAGACAGAAGGAAACCTCAAACCTTGTCCCACTGTGGCAAGAGGAAATGTCTCCACCTCCTTGTTAGCACTATCTTGGAAGGACAGGAGATTTCAGTGTGCCTCAGGACAGATCATTTGACAAAAAATTGTCTTGGGAAGAAGGACCTGAACTGAGACCCCAAGAGAAGGCCCCAGTCACACACTCAGGAGTGGAGCTTCGTGGCTCAGGGATAAGCTGGCAAGGGTCAGGAATGTCAGAGCTGCAGCACGGAGCACCCTCCAAAGTGTCTCCCCGAGGCCAAGGTGTCCCTCCTGGGCTCAGAACTGCTGAGCAGGGTTTCAGGATCTCATCTGTGAAGCAGTTCACTCAAACTCCCCACCAGATGCTTCTGTGCAGTCTTTGAAGATGATCCTCTGCAGTCTAAATACAGGTTCAAAGCTGAATGAAAGACTTTGATCTAGATTTTAAAGGTACCTATAAATCCAGTGATTGGCACTCAGGCCCCCAAAATAAAATTATCAGGTAAATAATGCCCCATTCTATTACTCCTTGACTGTGTGGAGAAAATACAAGAAATACGGACCCTACAATGTCTTTTTTTCAACATCATTTTCAGATTTCCTTAAAATATGTATGATACCAAAAAAAAACCAAAACAAATTGCAAAAAACCTGGAGGTTTATATTAATGTTCCTTTGTAATTAGCTGTGCCTGAGATGACGATCTCTTTTTTTTTCCCCCTCTGCACACTGCAGAAGGTTCAGTCAACCTGCTCCCAGCACTGCAGGCCAGGCCAGGTGAAAAAGGTCACAGAAAGTCCACACACATGCTGCTATGAGTGTATTTACTGCCCAGAAAACCATTACAGCAACCAAACAGGTAAAGAATTGTGATCCAAAAAAGGTTCATTTATACATCAATGCAGTTGTTTTGCTTGGATACAGTTTGCTGTGACAACTTTGGGTTAAATTTTGGAATAATTTAAATATTTGTTTAAATATTTGTTTATGCTCAGTTTCCCATGAAACTTGGTATAAATGCTTCTTAAAAGGCCAAGTTTAAAGCAATTAGATTGTCCAGCCAACAAGCATTACCCTTTGCTAGGATGTGAATTCTGGCTGATTTATCACTGAGATTGATTCTTATTAAATAGGGCCTTTCCTCCCTGTCTTTCCATAGAACATCCAGTCCAGTAAGGAGAAATTTCTTGACTTTGAGGGTGGTGAGGCACAGGGACAGGTTGCCCAGAGAAGTTGTTGTGGATGCCCCATTCTTAGAAGTGTTCAGGGCCAGGTTGGATGGAGCTTTGAGCAACTTGGTGAAGTGGAAGGTGTCTCTGCCCTGGCAGGGGAGCTGGAAGTAGGTGATCTTTGAAAGTCCCTCCCAACCTAAACCATTTTACAAGCCTATGAAACTATGAAGAGCAAGAGTTATGTATTTTGCTTAGCAGCACATTTTGCGTCTTACCACAGAGTACTGTGTATTTTGATATAACTGTACAATAATATTTTCTAGTATCAAATCTGATGTTTACCACTGGTTTATTTATAGGTTTAAGCAAAAACTTTTAAAGGCGAAAATTATATATGGACGAGAGAGATGGAATTGAGAAAATTAAGGTAGCATGTACTTTTAATATCCTGAGAGCAGAAAGAAAGTAAATTTTATCTTCTTAATCCATTAATTGTGATATTTCTCCATGTCAGAGGATAGGAATTTCAAAGCAAAAGTACCATTCAAATCATAATCTAAAGCAATGTTTGTTCTTGCTGCTGTATTTTAAAAGCTATCTGTAAAGAGAATGCTGGGGTGTTTTCTTGTTAAAATAGACAAATGAAAGAAAAATAGTTCAAATTTTTGCAAGAATATTGGTTACTCTTGAGTCATTGTTCAAGTTTCAATTAAAGCTTCCCTGTCCAGAGCTCCGGCCAGGTCACATTTCGCTGGTCAGTGACGACCAAGACAGTTTTAGAACCCTGGTCATTTTCCCTCCTTGCCGCTGGCTGCAGGCAAGGCTCGCTCGCAGCTGGCAGGGAGCTCCAGGCGTTTGTCCTTTGCTCGATGTGCCACTGCCACCGCCGCCACCGCAGCCCTGCAGCTCCTCCGCCTGGACAGTGACAGCAGGAGTCAGAAGCAGTCAGACTCCTCTTTTCCCTTTAGCATCCCTTCCCACGTTGCTCCTGTATCTCAAGTCCCTACAATCCACTTCACAGTTTATTAACTTTGGGTTTCTAAGATACTTTCCTTTTTTTTTTTGCTTCCAGATATGGATTACTGCTACCGATGTAACAACAAAACCTACTGGGCTCCCATCAACAGCACCACATGCTACAGAAAGACAATCTATTTCCTTGCCTGGACTGACTGGTTTGCCATCTTCCTCCTCCTCCTCTCAGCTTTTGGGGTTGTGTTGGTTTTGTCAATTTGTGTAATATTTACCAAAAACTTGGACACGCCAGTCGTAAAGGCATCTGGTGGCCTGACTGTGTGCTATATTATCCTCTTCAGCCACTTCTTAATTTTTTTAAGCACTGTCTTCTTCATAGATGTACCCACAGAATTCAAATGTAAAACTAGGCAAGCGATCTTTGGCATAAGTTTTACACTCTGTGTTTCATGTATTTTAATAAAATCACTAAAAATTTTACTAGCTTTCAGCTTTGATCCCAAGCTTCAAAATTTCCTGAAATGCATGTATAAACCTGTTCCCATTGTGGTCACCTGCACTGGAATTCAAGTTATCGTTTGCACCTTCTGGCTAACATTTAGGACACCTTTTGTAAATCAAAATTTCTCAATCCCAAGAGCAATAATTCTGGAATGCAATGAGGGGTCTATTGTAGCTTTTGGGATTATGTTGGGCTACATCGCTGCCCTAGCATTTATTTGCTTCATATTTGCTTTTAAAGGTAGGAAGTTGCCAGAGAATTACAATGAAGCTAAATTCATCACTTTTGGCATGCTAATTTACTTTATAGCATGGATTGTATTTATCCCTGTCTACGCAACGACGTTTGGCAAATACTTGCCAGCAGTGGAAATCATCGTTGTTTTAATATCTAATTATGGAATCCTCTGCTGCACTTTTCTTCCAAAATGTTATATCATCATTTACAAGCAAGAAATAAACACAAAATCTGCCTTTCTCAAAATGGTTTACACTTACTCTTCTAAGAGTGCAGGCAGTGTTGCTGTTAGTCAGGTTTCTTTGGATTCAAAATCTTCCAGCCTCCGAGCTACTGCCACAGACTCATGTAAAACTGAGAATGACTCTGTGAATGGAAACTGCCATTTCCAAGTGCCTGGGCAGCCACTAATAAAAGGCAAAGTTCTTCCTAAAAATGCTGCGAGGTCTATGGTCAGGAAAAGAGTCTCCAGCATATGACTGGCCCGTGTTAAAGTACCAGAAGTTAAAAAGCCGTTTTAGGGAGCCATTTCTCTTTCAGATCTCTTTCCTTTTGGTATCCTCAAGAAGAGCAGGCCAAGTGAAACACCTTTTCCTGTACTTAGGCAGTTATCCATTACCAGATCTGAAAGGCTTTCCTGACTCACAGAGTCCATCCTTTGCTCCTGCAAGCTCCCTGATGTGCAGTCCCCTTCAGCAGCTGCCTTCCTTCCCCATCCAGCCCATACTGGCTTGTGGGAACCTATTCTGCAACCTCCCTTCCTCAAGTGAGGCAGAAGCACCAAAAAATTATTATTTCTCACAGTCATGTAAGTGGGACCACATGAGTTTACCCACTTCTTTTGCCTCTTTGATGCCCAGTTATTTAAGGAGCTCTTCTTCTCATCTGGCCTCATTTTACAGATCAAAGAGAACCTGGTCCCAGCCTTTGTTTGCCAAGATAAACAAGTCCAGTCCTTTAGTCTCCACTTTTTAAGATAGGCTTTCCATTCTCCTGAACTTCCAAAACTAACTCTTTTCATCTGGTATCAGTGAATCTCTTTTTTTCCTCCCCAAAATAGCACACCTTATTCCAGATGAGTGTTGTAGTAACATTTAGGGTTCCTTGTGTTTATCAGCATGGTAATGAACTAGAGAAAGATCTATAAAAAAATTAGAGAATTATTCTGGAGCTCTGTAGCTATGCATATGTTCATCTGCTTTTTTTCCCTGTACTCTGAAGAAACCCACTGATTCACCTCATGTACCTCCTCTGATGCAGGAGGAGAGCGAGCCCCAGGTGTCCTCTTATTTGAGAGTGTAAAGGCAATGTGTAATGTCAAAACCCAAAATCACTAATTGATTCCTCTCATTAGCATAAATAATGTAATGACCAGTATCAGCATGAGTGCATCCTGGAAAGTTCAGGGGGTTTGATATATATTAAAAAATTCTGGTTTTCGATAAGAACATGACAATGCGTCATTACAACACACAGAAACAGCAGAAGGATGACCTGGCATGATTTGCACTGAATGATCTCTGCTCTGTAGAGAGTGTGTGCTCCATGAGCACAGCTGTGCTGTGCCTTCTGTATGACAGGCAAAGGGCACATTCAGAGAAGGAGGAATTTTTCTGTCAGGGTAATGGTACCACAGAGCTTTTTCAGACTGAGCTTAAGCAGCAGAGCTACATTGTCAATATAGGAACAGGAAAATACTTTTCCATATTTATAAAGCCCAGAACATAGAAACTTTGCTATTTTAAGTTCTGTGCCATGTTCCTGTAAAATAATACTAAAATCCTGGATATTGTGTATCTATGAAGATATTTCAAAGTCATTTGAAAGGCAAGAGTGCAATTCACATATGGATTTGTGTAATCACATGTGTTCTGTTACTGATTGGAGGAATGAAGGGTTATGTGTATATATTTGTATGTTGAATGCTGTTTATACTTCACTTGTTGCAAATATTTTTCTGCATATGAGGTTACATATGATAAGGTTAAAATGCCTGCAATTTGACTGCCAGTGCAGCAAGAAGTCTTCCCCTAAAAGAGAGAAGCAAAGCTTGCATTGCACGACTGTCAGCAATCAGCTGGTTAGAAAAGTTAATTTGGCTGGAATATTGTACCTGCATTTGTTGTTTTCAAAAGTGTTGAGTGATGCACGCCTTGCAGCTACACGAAAGGGAATGATTAAAGCCGTATTGCTATTTAAAATTGAGTTTGCTTACTTAATTTCCTTACCTCTCCCCATGAGCTTCTGTTAGGCCTTGAACAACAGTGATACACACACCTGTAAAGTGTTTCCACTGCAGACCTCAGCCTGCTTCTTAGAAACATCCTTTAGATTGAAAGCTGTGTGTGCTAGGGGATTCATCCTGCAGGACAATGAGGAGAGTGTCTTGATGAACAAGGCCTGGTGACAGCAGTGCGAAGGTCTCTGCCGAGGTACCTCTGAGGAAAGACATCACATATGGCAGAATTTCAAAGGAGTCCTACGTGCTACATCTAATTCTCCAGCTACTCGGGTCTTCTGTGCAAAGCACAATCAACAGTGGAGCAGAAAGGATGTAACAGGTCTGTGAGCCTGACTTGGCAGCAAAAAAGAGACATTATGCCAAGATGCGTTAAATGATTTTTAAATGCCTTGTCTGCAAGAAGCAAGTGATCATATGTAGGTAGAACATAAAGGGATTGTGCTACCCTATACAGAAGATATGAAAAAGCTTAAAATAGGAGTTCATTATGCTAAAGGAGCATTTGTGCACATTGCCCTGCCCAGTGCAGTAAGTGTTCCAGCAATCTAACTATTCCTCTTACCAGTCACGGGGACACTAAATGAGCCTGAAACAGATTTTCATCCCCAGAGTACAGAACAGGAATCACCTTCCAGAGTCATTGCAAAGTCTTTTCCTGGTGCTTGCAGAGCCATGGCCCATAGGTCAGGCCATGTGAGGCCAAAGGGACCAGCTCTTTTTTTCTGGCTCAGAGCACATTCCACTTGCTTACTTTGGAAAGATCCTGAAACCGCTTCTCAAAACACCAACATCCCACAGGCATGTTTTCCATCTCTGAGAGCAATAGAGAGAACAAATGTCTCCAAATACAGTGCTGTTCACAGAGAAAGCAATGTGAAAATGCTGTTTGTTGAGGTCAGTAGGAGGCTGCTTTGGATGTAAACATTATTTAACCTTGTTAGGGCTTATGTTGTTCATTATTAATAATGCTAAATGATGCATTCTGAAGCCACTATCCTACAACATACAGTATCTTCAGGGAGAATGAAGACCATGAAGGCCATCAAGTGTTTGAAGTCCTCTTCTCCAGGGCATAATTCCCTCAAGATTTCAGTAGCTTGGCCTGGGTAGATGCCTTCCAGCTGCCCACAATCTTTAGAGCATTTCCTTGGCGAGTACTGGAAACTACGTGAGCTCCAGGCTTCCTCCCAGCAGCTCTGCTGATGGCCATGGGAACTACAGAGACTCTGAATGTGTGGGTGACCATCATGAGTGGCAACTAATAGCAGTGTCTGGGATGCTGCTCATAATGTATGACGCTGAGCCCAGCCCAGATGTGCTGACTCTTCCTACCCTTCCCAGCTGTATCTTCAGGGACAAGGAGCACTGCTGGACACTATGCCACTCTTTTGGAGCAAAGGGAAAGTATCATCCCCTAGGTCATGTCTGTTGATGTGTCTTCGTCTCCTTGACAACATTGTGAAAGAGGGCACAGCTGCTCAAGGAGTGTGTGTGTGCCCACAAAGAGGTACATCTCTTCCTTTCTATTATATGCTCTGCTCCTGAAAAAAAGATAGCTGGTGGTTTTGGTTACGAACAGTTCAAAACTCCTCTTTTGTGCTGTCACACCGAGCACAGGACTTAAACTGTTTCCAGACAGTGATCCATCCCTGGGGAGCAGGACTTCCTCTGTTCATCTGCAGCCATTCTGGCTTTCGCTGATGCTTGTAAAATCTTCCACTGCTTGGTGCAGCAGACACAGTTCTGTTGAGACAGTCTTACAATGTCACGAACATCATGCTGACACAGGCTGTTACTTTGTAAATATCTATTGTGTGCAGACTTCTCTGAATTTTTTTTTTCAGGGGATTTTTTTGTTTCGTTTTGTTTTTTTAAAAAAGTTTTACTCTGTCCAAGATATGAAAGGAAAAACAAAAAAATTGTTCAGTTGAAGTAGATGGAAAAGCATACCATGAGAATCAGTATGTTTGAGTCTTCTGAAAGCAGTAAAATGACAGAAACACAGATGTGGGCAGGTCTGTGTCACAGAAGTTATACTCTACATAGTATCATAGAATGGTTTGGGTTGGAAGGGACCTTAAAGATCATCTGATTGCCATGGGCAGAAACGCCTTCCACTAGACCAGGTTGCTCAAAGCCCCATCCAACCTTCCAGGGATAGGCCATCCACAGCTCCTCTGAGCAACCTGTGCCAGTGTCTCACCAGCCTCACAGGAAAGAATTTCTTCCTAATCTAAACCCGTCTTGATTCAGTTAAAAGCCATTACTCCTTGTCATAGGGGTATAGGAATCACTACGTGCCCTTGTAAAAAGCCTTTCTCCATCTTTCTTGTGGGCGCCCTTTAGGCACTGGAAGGTGCTGTAAGGTCTCCCTGGTACCTTTTCTTCAGGCTGAACAACCCCAGCTCTCTGTTTGTCTTCACAGGAGAGGTGCTCCTGGCCTCTGGTCGTTTTTGTGGCCGTCCTCAGGACTCGCTCCAGCATGTACGCGTCCTAACATGAAGCTGAACTACCGCGTCTGTCTCTTTAACCGAGTTTTGTCTTGGGCGCTGACCTTTCCACACTTGAGTTGCAATCCGTGAGTGCGGTAGGGAAGCAGGATGCCTTCTCCGGAGGACCGACCCCGCCGGGTATCGGCAGCCGTCCCGCCTCGCCTCGCCTCTCCTCCGGGCGCGGCTGGAAGGGCTCGCGGGGCGGGATGGGGCGGGGCGCGGTGGGGCCGGGCGGGGCCGGGGCGCNCGGCTCGAGGCCGGGCGGAGCGGGGCTGGGCTGCCCGGCGGGGCGGCTCGCCGGTGGCACCGCAGCTCGGATGTTCCCGAGCGTTCTCCTGCTGGCTTGGGTACCCACACCCGCGGGTGGCGGGGAGGTCCAACTCGACCCGCAGGAACACCCGCTGCATGCGGGGATATTCCAGAGATTGCGCGGAGGTGACTGCATAGCCGAGACCTGATCCCTAAATTACTCTTCCAAATACCTGGATGGGCAGGGTTTTTCCCTCCCACCCGTTACTACCAGTCATAATTCTCTCTTAGTCCACGGTTTACAAAGTGGGTTTTTTCTTACTCTTGAAGCTGAGCAGGCTCACAAGGTGGTTGCAAGTTACAAACCTTCGAATTTTGACAAAAAAATCCTCCTCTGGACTGGACGTTTCAAGACAGAAGAAGAGATTCCTCTGAGGATCCCGTAAGTGCGCTGGCCTTGTCCAAGGGTAACATGGAGCTGAAGGGAAAGCAGTGGTGTGATACTGATCCTGTGGAAAATTTAAAGCTTTTCCACAGAGTTGAAAACGGTCAGTTTTACAACACTGAGACTTGGAAACAAATTAGAGGGCAAGAGAATTTCCTGTCCTGGTTAGAGGTTAAGATGAGAAAATGTTCCTTGCTGGAGTCCCTAGAGCCTGGGATTAAGAACTGGATCCATCTGAATAGACAGCCTTGGTTACATTTATGTACTGGCTTGTTTGTTTTGCTTATTCCTAATGTGCAATCAGAGAAGGATGTTATTGGTAAACAATATTTTCTGTTTATAGCTCACATAAACTATTCTAAGGGAGCTGTCACTGAATGATTACATACAAAAAATTATTTTTTATTATAGAATTTGAGGAAAAATAGGGAAGAAGGTAATGACAGGAGCATCCCTCATCAAGGAAAACTGAGTACTTGACATAGCCTTAGTCTCCCACTCTTGCTGACCCACTGGACCAGATCATCTTGGAAGGTCCCTTCCCTCCCAAACCACACGGACTCTACAGTTCTCTGACTTGCTGAAAATTAGCAACCCCTAAGGGAGTCAGTCACTGAACACCTGAAACTCCTCCAATGCTTAAGGCTCCCTTTTCTTAGGATGTTAGATAGCACGTTAGACATCTCTCCGGGACACTACTTTTCATCATCACAGTATGTCCCTGCCTTGGGTGACACGTTGAGAATAAGGAGTGTACAGAGCTGTGTAAAGCAACAGGTACATCCTCTGCCTGTTCCTGTTGGTTCCTGACAGTTTCACTGGAGTTTGCTGAGCTGGACAGTGGCTTTTTGGAAAGTCTAACCTCTCTTGCGCTGTGTTAGTTTCACCATTTTCCACTAGAGGAAGGTTCAGATGTCTCAGAAGCTGTAAATGCTATTCAAGTCATTGGGAGGTGTCTATAAAGACACATTGCATTTGCCAGTCATACACACACATGCACAAAAATCACTCCTTTCTGGCGTGGCAGGTGAGTGTCACCACTTTGTGCTTTCTGGATGAGCAAAGTATTTTTAGACCTGTAAGACCATAAATAGAAATATACCAGAAGTAGTTAATTGTGAGATATTGAAGCTGAACTGTGGCAATGTTTTAACTCTTGTTAAAAAAAGAATTGCAAGGTGAACACAATCTAACTGCTGAAGATAGTTTGTACTATGAAAGAAATCTGCAGTCTTTATTCAAGACTGGTTTCTTTGTGGTTTCTTTGTTTGTTTTTTTTTAAAAAACTCCGCTGTTGCTGACTTCAGCAGAGGTTTACCTGGAGTCTTGATTAAGGATTGAATGACAAAGGCCCTAATACACAATTAGGGAAGAATGCTGTAAAGTCTGTTTTCCTTAAAGCAGATGCAGAAAGCAGCGAGAAAGTGAAAATCTGCCTCAGAGGAGTTTCAATTAGTGTGCTGTAAAATATAATTAGGCTAATACATCAGACTAATAACATTTATGGTTTTGCTTTTGTTGCCACAAATGGATTATTGGATTAATGATCCTACGTGCCAGTCTGATGTGCAGCTTGTTTTGAAGATGATTTTTATCACTGTACAAACTAGAAGCAGTTCCTTAGAACTGCAGGCATTGTTAGTCAGCTCAAGAAACACAGCGTGCACGACGTGCTCCAGTGTGCGCTGGCAAGGAAGGGATGGCACAGCACTGCCACTCGTGGGACCCGTCCTCTTCCACCACCCTGAACCTTACAGAGAAGCACTGCAGCCCTCAGCCTTGGTGCAGGCTTTCATGGGCACTGTAAAATCCCCAGCTCTGCCCCTCCCACCACGTTACTCTTTAAAGTAAAGCTAAAGGTGCTTTGGAGGAAAGAGAGCATTACACCATCCTTACTTAGAACACAACATCAATTCTTTATGCAACTATTCTTTTTACTCACATAATTGTGGGTTTATACATAGGTATAAAATGTACTTATATCTCACAAATATATATATATCTACATATATAAAGCATTCCCATGATGAATTATGAAAGGAAAATGGTGCACAGCCAGTAGTATTATTATGAACATCTTAAAAACTGTACTCCCAAGTATAATGTCTGACTTGGAAAAAGCCTTAGCTGAACATTTTGGGTCAATTTGCACGATTTCCTGCACTGCTGGTTCTCAGGGCCACGCTGCCAGTTCAGAAGAGAGGAGGGTGGAAAGGGGAGCTGTACCAAAGCAGATTGCTGGGCTGTAAAATGCCTCCTTTGCACCAACTACTGCCAGAGGGCAGTTTTCACTACTTTTGCCTTTGATGACCAGCAAAAATAATCCTGTAGATTGTTCATGTGTGTGTTCCTGTAATACTGAGGTGGCTGACATCAGCTGCCCACTTTCTGTCAGGCTGCTGCTTTAATAAAGAACTAAAACCTCTAACTCGTAGCAGTACAAACTCTGCTTTAATCAAGAACCCGATGATGTAAAGACCTTAGCCTACAGAACACCATCTGAACAGGTTAGATATTGCAGTAATTGATTTCTAAAGTTAACTTTGAATAAAGGGAACTTGCTTTTACTCCATCCATCCAACAGCAGATATGCATCTCCATCTGTTTTAAACAGATAACCCCCCTTAATTTTCACTATGTTTAGAGTTTAAGGTATGATTTCTGGTGTATTTACCCCAAGCATCGAAATGCATTTATTGCCTGAGCAATTTTTCTTTTTCCAGTTTAAAAAATCCCCAAACAGTCTAAATCCATTAAATGTTGCTTTTCCATGGGAAATGGATTAGGATCAGAAAATGGCTGATACATAACTAACCACAGCAAGCTGAAGATGCTTGTTTCAGAAGCTAATTCTATATTTATTTTTAAATTGTAATGTTATGTCTGCAACGCTTTGAAGAGATACTTTGCCGTTTTGTAGTGACTCAATTCAACTACTTTAATTGCAGGCCAGAGATGCTAGACAAGGCAAGAAACAAAGCTCGAGTGAAAGCCTGTTACATCATGATTGGGCTCTCAATCGTTGCCTGTTTTGCGGTCATTGCTTCAGCTAAGAAGGTGAGTACGACCTTTTTAAAGTAGCATAATTTAAAACAATGGGATTCTGTGAAAAGCACACAAACCTAAACCAAGAGCAGCATCTTACAGCTGCCCAAGTTTTAACCTAGTCTCTGCCAGCCCCCGCAACAGATAAGTGGTTGTTGCCCATTCCCGAGGTTGGGCAGCTTTCCCTTACTCCTACGCTGTGACTTCCTCAGGCTGCTGCACGTCACGAGTCCTTAACAAGCTTGAACTTGGCAAAGAAGGCCAAGTGGCGGAAGGAGGCTGTGCTGGCCGCGGAGGCGAAGACAAAGTAACTTCGTCTGAAATCCGAATGTCCTCGGAGGAGCAAAATTAACTGCTGCTGAGAGCAATTAGTGAGTTTCACCCCTAAATGGACAACTGAAGCATGCACACCCTGGAGCCAGTAAGGGCAGCTACAGCATCACAAAAACTAAGGGAAGGTCTCTTTCATTAGGGAGATATTCAGGATACTTGTTGCATGTAATTAAAATTATTTAGAATGCTTTGCAAATGATTAAAAGCAGTAATTAGTTTTAAAAGAGATGAGGTTGTTTCCTAAGAATATCAGGTATCTTTGGCTAGATAATCACAAAACATTTAAGCCCAAGAAGTTTTCTGTCTGGTGACAGTGCATAGTTTTTCAGTGCACAAATTTGCTAGTTTGAACTCATTTGCATCAACGCTGTATTCAAAATGGCATTTGCATTTTTTAGTTTTAAGAGGCAACACTTATTGAATCACTACATAAATACAATAAACATCTGTAAAATAAGTTTTATTGGTTTCTGTATGGTATTTGGAGATTTAACATTCCGTAATATTGCATACTACTTATATGTGTTCTGTTACAGTAATGGGCCTTTGGCCTGGATTTAAAGATGCACTATTACTGTCTGAAGTTAATACAGGTAATTTAGTTTCCACGCATTATATGAAGACATTGTGCCATAAGTAACTCAAATTTCTCATTCCAGATTTCAGTGAAATCTTGAGGTCACAATTAAGTCCACGTATCAATTTGAGGACCTATTACAAAAATCCTCAGTTGTACAATTTAATAAATTTAAACCAACCGAGAATTAACCACGGAAGAAAGACAATAGTGCATCTTTACTCTTTTTTTAGAGACAGGCCCAACAATAAATAGTTTCCAGTTGCAAACTTGTTCTACAGCTAACATTTCTGTGCCAACATTATTACTATTTTCTGATTGCTTCTAGCAACAGTGTGTAAAGCAAATACTAGAAAATTAAAAAGCTGTATGAACCAGTCCTCAGACAAAAGTGCAATGACAAAAAAATTAGATATGATTCAGTGTAACAAGAGTAGGGAACTAATAAAAAAATCTTATGCTCTGCATAGTTGCATAGATTAGCTAGTTAATATTCACATTTAAGCAGAACAAATGGTACCCTTTTAATTAAACCCAACCCCCTGTATTTTTAAATAGACTTTGTAACTGCTAGGGTGCTTCAGATTCCATATAAAATGCCAAACTTAAAGAGAAATTCATATCACAGTTTTATTTTGTTTTTCTCTCCATACTGGTTTCATCTGTTTAGGTAACATCCTCATAATCATGCCCCTACCTGCAAATGAGTACACCGGAGCTGACCTGAAGTCATAATCTCTTGTTTTATTTTGTTCATTTCTGTGCTTTTAACAAAGTATGATATAAACCCAGTGATAAAACCGGAGAGGCCATCCTCTGCATGTATATCCTTTAAAGAATTTTCAGTTTTTAACAATATCAGGGTAAACCAAATGTTGAGTTTAAATAAGGATTTTCATTATCCCAAGTCCATCAATTTTAGTTCCCTTTCAAACTGTTCCATTTAAATGTATCAGAGGCATGAAATACAGTTTGTCTAAATGCGTAAAGTGCAGTCACTAACCATCCACACAGATAGAGTAATATATCCGCACAACTGAAGACATTCTTTCAAAACAAATATAATACTTTAAATGTCCTCTCTTTTCTTCATTTTCAAGTCTTTCAATTAAGATTTTCATAGTTCTGATTTGGTTTAAATAAGAGAGGCTTATAAATGTAGTTTTACAGGGTCCTCCAAATAAAAAGCAGGCACAGCTGGTTGTTATCAAAACAAGGTTGTTAGAAACAAAGGAATACCCTGTTACCTGAATAATTTTCTTACACTAGAACACTGAAATTCAGCATTTGCTAGTAATCTTGGTAGATTCCCATGATTGTTACCCTGTTCTTTGATAGATGGGGAGTGGGGAGACCATGGGAAAGAATGAAGGTTGGTGTATGAAAACCTAAAACTATGAGAGTAAAAAGGGCGTAAGTACAATCACCTAACATTATATGAAAATTTGGCAGCTGTACTCAATATTATCACACTATTCAAAACTGTCCTGTGCTGTACAAATCTAGGTTTAAAGTGTCATTTGCTAAAATATCTTATTATTCAGAGTTCATAAAGTAACAGCACTCCTATATACACTTCTTACACTTCTATCTTCTACTAAAAAGACTTCAAAGGGAGGCTGCTTCCCTCCCAGTTACATCTTAGTCAAAACTGACCATTAATTTTAGAAAATCCACTTCAAGTCCCACATTCAATTACAATATAGAATATATTGCTGTAACATCAAAGTGAAACATCTTAGAATCTTAACTTGCATGTAAAAAAAATTCTAAATATAAAATGGTACTGTAAATGATACCACCTTTAACCTGTATTTTTCAGTGCATCAAAATATTGTTTAGTGACAAGCACAGTGCCATGGGTAAGTGATTTAAGTTTAAATTGCAGCTTTTTATGAAGCATGAAATGCTCTCATATGTCACAGATTTCACTTAACCCAGGAGTTTGATGTTAATACATTAATTACAGGTAATAAAAAATAGCAATACTTCAGAGTTAACCCAAAGTATTAATTTCTCCAAATGAGATATACTACTAATACACCAGAAACACTACTTATATGCAAGTCAAAGCAGAGCATACATTTTTCTGTGCTCAAAACTGTTAACGTAAATATTAGAATTCTATTTCTTTTAGTGTTTAACAGCAAACACTGTATATTGTAGAGCCTAAATATTTAGATGACAATAATTTCTGGTTAGTTTTGGTGTCCACATAGTTAATGCTATTTACAGTACAACAAACTTTTCCTTCAACTGGAGTGATTCACTATTCATTCTTCATTGCAGTATTTCTATTGTCTTACCAAAAGCAAACCAAATTCATTAACCTAAGGAACAACTCAAGTGGCAGTAGCATACTTGGTCAAAAAACAACACCTACTGTCTAAACTTTTAAGAAGCTATTGTACTAAAAGGCAAACATTGCAATGTTTCTCAAACTAAAGTAGTGTTACCACATCTTGACAGAAGACAGCTGTAAAACATCAGCTTGGTGATTTGTGCACATCACCCTTCTGTCATTCCTAATTGCAGCTTTCTTGTGGTAACTGCAGCGGCTGCTTCCACTGCAAAGTACTGCAGTTGTGGCCGACTTGTAATGCCATTTAGCAGCTTTCATTACAGAGCCAACATCAAATGACCAGCAAGGTCTCTGCTGATTCCAATTTGAAAACCTCTGAAATAGTCCTCTTCCCACATAATTCAGAAAAAACTTTTTCATATATTCAATATTATACTAGGTAATTAGCATTATGTATGTATATCTATTATGTCTTTAAATACATTTTATAAATAAATTCCAACAGCGTGTTGTAAAGTAATGCATAAAAGTTTCACAATTTAAATAAATATTTTTCACATTCCAATCCAGCTTCTTACAAGCTCATCTTTATTTCATGCCTTAGCTCTGAAGCAATGTTTCTGCTTCAATACAAGAGGTAGATTTGATAGAGACTGGGCAAGTCAAGCCTACTGCCAAAAATTCAACTGTCAGTAACTGTATTGCTGATATGAAGTTTGAGACTACATGAAAAATTCAGAATGACTACCTAAAATCCTACCAAGTCTTAGCTAGACAGTTCTTGTTAAATCACATTTAATGCTTTTAGACATGATTACTCACAGTTGTTTTCTGTACATAAGAGATAATGAAGAACACAAATACAAAACAGAGAACAGTTGTCTCTAACACAATATATAAAAGTGCATGAGCTGCTTCTTCATCTATTTCTGCAAAACATATTCAGCTTTTCGTCTAACTTTGGCCATAAAGAAAAGACCTCTGAGAAAAAAAAAAAAAAAACCAAACCGTACAAGTGTTTAAATTTTATGCTTATATTCACTTCAGTAGTTTAGAGCTGGAACCCCTCCATTGGAGCCTCCTGCTGCTGAAACACAAACTGCTGCTGACTTTCATCCACCTGAGGTGCAATACTAGAGTCTTCTTCTTCAACACCAAAATAATGTTCTATGAGTTCAAAAGCCTTTTGGTAGATCTCTTGGTTTTCATGCCTCTGAAGAAATTCAATTTTATCAAGTCCTAAATTCAAAAGAGAACATTTTCAAAAATCTAATTGCTTAAATGAATGATGAATTCAAATGGAAACAGCTTATAGCATAGCGGTACTTTTTAAGACAAAAAGATGTAATCCCAAATCATCTCAATTAATTTGATATCAATGGGTCTTAATTTCCTGAACCATGTAGTTCTAGTCTTCATTTTCTGCTGTCCGAACTCATTTTAAAACTATGCTAGAAGCATTTCAAGGAAACTAATATCCCGATTTCTGTTCTTCTACTCTTCAGTCTTCCCCAACTCCAAATTCTATCTCCACTCACGGAGTCGTCACTGGGCACAGTCTGGTACCTTTTTTCAAATTTAGAAGTAAGATTTAAAGATACTACCTTTTGGAAAGCTTACCATTTTGCAAGTAGAGGACATAATCTCTGCTCTGTTGTCTGAATTAAGTGCTAGGCAGTCAGTTAGTTTGATACAAAACTCCTGTTTAGCTTTTTAAGGTAATGTAGCTTTCACTGAAGTTGGATTAGAAAGAGCTCAAATGAACCCTTCCGGTGACTGGAGAGGCCAAAGCAATGAGGGTGATACAATGAGCTGTTTTCCTTACTTGAACTTATACTCTACAGCTTCAGCAACCTATGCTTAAGTGCTAAAGGAAAAAAGAGAACCTAGAGAGTCAATACTTAAAATTATGAATGGACTGAAAATCTGTAACACAATAAATTCCATTAAAGTCTTCAGTACTTATTCCTCTGATGCATTTAACTGCAAAGTTCTTCAAGCATGCACTTCATTAAAAAAATTAAACTCTGTAACAGGGAATTCAGATGTAAAGACTGCTTTACAGAAAGTACCATCTAATCAGGTATAATGTGGTCAATTAGAACTGTTACTTGCCACTTCTGTTTTGTCAGAGCTACAAAAAAGATAACTCTCCATAAAGATTGCCAGTTTCATTATAAGCCAATTGTAACACTAATTTTGTTAAATCAAAAGCATCCAGTCATGAAATTCCACAAATTAGTTTTTACAGTATGCTTTTATATAGTGATTTAATTCAAGAACTTTTATAAGAAACTGAACAAAATACTTGCAAAAGTAAAAACTTATTTAGTTTTATGATCTGAAGTTAATTTTGCTATTACTGATATTTACTATATTAAAAAGTGATCCAACTTTGGGGTCAATTTAAAAACCCCTGATCTTACATCCCTGTTGGTAATGAAACTGTACCAGGCAGGACTATGTTAAAAATTGTATTTAGGAATGGCTGATAAACTTATGCAAAGCATGGTTCCAATGGACTGGGACACCTGTGTTAAACCCTTCTGAGAATGCTTCTCTAGAGGGACACTTCATAAACAGACCGCAGACAAACACCCAGATGTTTTCTGCATTTAACTACTTTTCCCTACATGTTACATTACTTGTGATACTTTGTTACATTACTTGTGATACTTTATGTCTACTTATGCTTGGAGTAATTCTTATATTAAAACTTACCCGCAAATTTCAAAATGACTCACAATGGTTTTGTTTTTACAGCCTAGAATAAGGAAGCTCAGGTATGCAGTTTTACAAGAAGGGTTTCCTTACCATATGCTTCCTCTATGAGGGCACAATAAGGATTAATGCCAATTCCATTTTGCTTTGACTCCTGTTCTCCAAGACGTAGAATATTTTCAAGTCCATTTAAAGCCACCTGGACTATTTTTGAATCCATCACAGTCAGGAGGTCACAAAGAGGCTTGGTACAACCTAGTGCTACCAAATACCTTTATAACAGAAAAAAAACAGGGGAAGGGGAAAAGAAGAACTGATAATCCAGCACATTTATTCTGACATACCAGTCTACTGCTATTGATACTTATTTTTGCTAAAAAAAGTGGCTGAAACCACAAAATTTCTAAAACATGCAACAATACAAAGAGAAATTTAGCCCAAAATGAAAGAAATATTACAATTTATCCTAATAAAAGAAATTAATGTGTATATTCCTAATTGGAGTGTGAAATCTGTAGTCTTTTTAACTTCTTCTCACCTACGATCTTCAGGTGGGTTTAACTGAATATAACAGAAAAATATTTTAGCAGGAAGTTCTTTTCTCAGGCAGTTGAAATTTTGTAGTGGTAAAAATATCAATAAGCACATTAGATACATGTAAGAACACTGGGCACTGCCTGTGCTAACACACTAGCAGTCCATTAAGACATTAGCATCACCTACTATAAAGAGAAGGATGTAACTGTAAATACAAAGACAAAAATACTGGGATTATGAGTATCCCATTCCTCTTCCCAATTTTGAAAAAAATTGTGTATGAACTTTTGCAAGTCGTAACCTGTGTCCTTGCTTCTAGTATGCAAGTAAAAAGAAGACAGCAATGTTTGACTAAATATAGTTTAATTCAGTGGTTTAAAAATATCTCTGCAGTTAGGCAGTAGTACCTTGAGGACATTAGGAGGACTAAAACTTCATGACACCAATAATATAACTGTATTTATGATGAGAAGACACTGTTATGGTATTATATGCACATCTACTATTTGAAGATCCTGAATTAAAACTTATTTTTAAAATGCTAGATTTTAAAATGTTACATTGTACAAGCAATTAAAATAAAATTAAAAAAAACCAAGACACTTTCCTTTGTTATCCCTGTTATCCCTCTGATAAGACTTAGTGGTTATAAAAAAACCATGATTAGTTACATTATAAATAAGTAAGAATGTACTTCTTGCAACAGATCTTCCAAATATCCTGGAAAAGTTATCACATTACTTTCAGTTCTGGTTTCCAAATAATACAGTAATTTATAAATCAAATTATCCACTACTGATTCAAAGTGATCATTATTCTGACAGTATTCAGAGAAACCAGGGAGTATTTTATTCTAGCAATTCAGGAAGTCCTATCTTTGCAGCACATAAAGAGCTACTGACAGTAAAAGTTTAATCAAACTCAGTTCTGAGCAAGGAGTTTAAAATAATACTTATAGTCAGTTTAAAATACATGAAGAAACCACTAAAATTCCTGAAGTCTGTCCACAAATATACAATCCCACTGCACAAGTTTTCTAAATAACTCCCCTAAAGTTTTCCATTTCCAAACACTGAAATTGTTCATCAACTGTTCCAATTGTATTTGACACTGTAATACCAGCTCTGGAAGATAAGCTTGTGAAAGCTTCAGGTGCAACACCACTGAAACAAAGCACTATTGATTAATTTATTAAGTTTGTTGCATGTACTTCTTTGATTTTTCTGAATTTCTACATTTAGTCTCTGTACAGAGTTTCAAGGAATTGAGGCTATGCTCAGGATTTTGTTGCTATGACTGTCAAGATCCAAATGTAGAAATCCAAATGCCCAATACAAGATCCTTAGGCAAAGAAAACAGTAACATACACAAGCTTACCTAATCTGTTCAGGGGTTCCTCCTGATGTTGCATTAGTTATGGCCCACGCTGCCTCTTTTCTGGTGCGAAATTCAGCTTTTTGAAGAATTTCAATCAATATTGGAAAAATATTTGCATCTATAACAGCCTAAGAGATGAAATTGTAACATTTACAACAATTAATAAAGATTTCAGAACCCCTTGTAGCCTTAACTACAAGAATTAGTGATGCCTGCTGATATCAAAGCAAAGAATATTTTGTTTAGATGGTGCCATACAAACTAGAAATGCAAAACTGAAATTCAGAACTATTCCAACATTGCACTGCAGCAACCATCAGAATACCTTGGGGGTTTTATTTCTCTATTTCTGGTTTTATTTTTTTATTTCTCTATTTATTTCTCTGTTTCTGGTGGGCAGAGCACAGCTTCCTGGATTGGCCCATTTAAAAATTATACATCACATCCTGAGTTTTTGAACTGAAGATCAAGCCATTTTGTTGAGGTCTGTGGTCATCATCAAGAGACTATGTCTGTAATTCGAGACTTTGTTTTAAACTACATCAGGAAGCAACATTTTCATCTCTGATTGAAGTAGAAGGGGAAAAAATAATTTTGGAATATGTATTCTGATTCAGAATTCTCATTTTTATTGATCAGAACCTTTTTTCAGGTAGGTCCAGACACCTGGAACAACAGTCAGGATGCAGTAATTTCCAGAAGAATACAACTCAATGTTGATGACATCATGACGGTTTTTTATCCAAGCAAAATGTTCGGCATTTCCAACCTGGTTCACTTTCCACTGAACAGATTTGTAGTACAAATTGTGACAGCTATTTCTATTTAAAATAGTATCTCAAAGTTTAGAAGAAAACATTTAGGTTAGGTAAAATTTTAGACAGTTAGGACTAAAACAAATAATACAGAGTGGGTGCAGTATCTATTTACATCTTGTGAAGGAAAATCAAGTGAGGTAGTAAAACGAAAACAAAACCAACCAAGCAACAAACTCCCAGGCTTTACCTGAATCTGAGCTCTGTTTCCTGCAGTTATATTAGAAACAGTCCAGCATGCTTCTTTTCTGATAGATTCCTTGGGACTACTAAGCAAGTGCAAGAGACATGGTAATGCAGAGCAGTTTAGAATCACCTAAAATAATTTAAAAATTGAAAATTGGGTTGTACTATATATATATATATGTATATATATATATATAGCCTTGTGCAGTACACACACATATATATAAATATAAAAGCATTTTACAGAGGACTTCAAAAGATTTTGCAACACATTTATATTACACAAAATGTCATATCCTGTAAAATTAAAGTGTCCAATGCTATAGTGTGTGACCAAACAATCCAGCAATTCGAAAGAATCTGCCTTCAATTAAGTTCAGATCAAAAGACTGAAAACAGCAAAACTAAGGCTGCTTAAGGCTAAAATATGAGTAAGTCAAAATAACTGACAAGTGTTCATCTAATTTGTATAGTTATTTGTTAATTTTTTAAGAGATAAGGTTTTCCTTTTAATTCCTTAGCAAAACCCTCTCCTCCAGAGCTCACAAATTATGCAATTAACATTTTTCCTTATGTTCTCTTTACACTACTGCTGTCAGCCTTTTAGACAGAATTCTTTTTAAAGTAGGACCTATCCTGCTGTTTCCTGCATTGCTTCAAAATCAATTCCATTGCCTAAAATTAATAAAATAGAATAAATTACATCAGTAAGACTATCACATACAAATTCACAGACAAATTAAGTATAAGCTTAGCTTAGAAGTGAGAACCTTGACTGCCTTTAAAACTGAAAAAAGGGGAACCATAATAAATAACTGAACCCCCTGTAAGGAAGGGGAAAAAAAAACCCAAATAAAAAAGACAAGCAACAGTCAAAGTATCATAAAGAAAGAAAGCAATCCACTACACACAATGCTGTAAAAAAAAAAAAGTTCATTCTTGCATTAACTTAATGCTTAAAATAGGAGCCTAAACTATCAAATCAACAACACAGATTTCTAGAAAGCCTTTTTCAGTGATGTATGCAGCTACCTGTACTGGACATATATTTTGTCAAGGTTTTTACAAAATTCAGTCTTGCCAAATAATTTTTCTTAAATCAACTAGCCTTACCTGTGTTTGGATATCATCCCCAGTAACAATATTTCCAACTGCTCTTAACGCAGGGGATACCACCTTGTAATCATTATGCCTGGAGAAAAATATTACATTGCTTGATATTACCAAGTGTTAAAAGATTAATTTTGCATTTTCAGCAAACAATGGTTTACTTCAGGTGCTAAATATTTAGTTATGGAAAACACTGTATTACTTATTGCACTTTCCTCCTGTTTAGCCAAACTTGACTACTGCAAACCCACAACTGAATTGCTGATTCAAAGACTGAGCACCTCTATGGAACAACACAACTTACAGTAACCTGTTCAGCAGATCCATTTCGCCCAGCTCAAGCATTATTAAATGCGATACTGGAAGGTGTGTCATTCAATAGCCACAGAAACGAGGTGTATACTAAAGCTTAGTAAAGCTAAGTAAGCAAAATTCCCCCTTTTTTGAGTCAATAATCCTAGAATCCAGCACACGAAGTCAACATTCAGCTGCCTGATGTGTGGGGGAAGGAAATTACTCAGTTGTCCTAGAGCTTCTATGGAAGAGAAAGCAATCTTACCCTCTCCTGACAGCTATAAAAATGAGCTTTTCACAGGGAAGTGTGCTGAGCTGTCCGTGCTGGGAACTACTGTCCTTGACCTAATCTGCAGTCCCATGTGACCACAGGGATTTAGTCTCCTTTTCCAGGAAAATAATGAACCATAACCCAAATACATTCGAACAGTTCAAAAGTGGCTCTAGCCTGCCTCTGGACTTCGCTGAGTCCAAGAACTGTCTGTATAGCAATTATATGTCCTAGAAAGGAAAGTACAACAGTGAAATAAAAAAAAGATAAATTAGTTTACAATTCAAGACTGGTCTTCAGTCTTCACCCTTCTATTCCTTTATGTATATGAAATCCCACATTAAATTTTAAAGAATAAAAAGCAATACTTTGGAGAAAACTTTTTTCACGGTCAATGTCAGGAATAATTCCAGGAGCCAAGCAACCTAGCAAGCAGCTTAAAAGATTTCAGACTGAATTCATGTTCATCACTTTTCACAAAAATAAATTATGACTTCAGGTGAGAAAACACAGCTCAATTTTAACATTAACAGTACTACAAGACATTTATTTGGTGAAAAGATGACTTACATAAGCAGCTCTACCAATCTTCGACACACTCCAGAATCAATAACAGCTTGAATTTTATCATTGGGACCATCTGAAAGGTAAGAGAGGGCCCAGCAAGCATCTGCTAATACATCCGGGTCACTGCTAAACAACAGTCTTGATAAAACATTTAAGCAAGGAGCAACCTAGGTTAAAGAAAAATATTGCATAAAATCAGGTGTTTCGTATTTTCCAAGTTTCAGAGAACACTCTGCAAAGGCTTAAATGTGCAAAGCTATTTACTGCTCAAGTACATGAGGTCACTAATGAATGAGGACCCAGGTGGAACACTTTCTGATTAAACCAGATATCAAATTCAAACCAGCAAATTGAATAATTCTGATTCACAGCATATTGAGAGATACTGTATTAAGTATATAATCGTTCAGCGTAAACAAAAAACATTTGCCTTTACAGGTAACCAGATAATCAGGAATTACTGATGCTTTTTTTTATCATTCAGGGAACAGAATTTGTAAGTATTAAAGGGTTTTTTTTATTGACAGCTTTGTAGGAGTACTGGCAGTTATTTGTAATAACCAACTTAGAGTAACTCACAGACCACCCAACATTCACTGAACAGGTGAAACAAGCAATGTCTCATTTCAGTTCTCACTGCTGCTGTACCCTCTGGCCTTAATCTCTATAACTTCCACACAGAGCCAAATGAACTAGACCATCTTAACACAATTTGGAACCTGACAGGTTTCTGCTATATAGCCTGGGAATTTCATATTCTTTGTAGAACTTAATTCTTTACCTTACATGGGTTATGCAAATTCAGCCTCTGTTATGTGTCCAACTGCTGCTGTTGCAAAGGGCAAAAAGCAGAGGACCTATTCTTATTAGCAGCTGCCTATAGGTCATCCTTTTCCTGTGAGGTTTTGTATTCAAGCAGCAACAAATCTTGTTTTTTGCTACCAGAACAAAACACTAGTAGAGGATATAGCTTAGGCAGAGTCATTGTGAGGTGATCAATTAACTGACATCAGAAATCCCCCTTTTTTGTTAATATTTCTTCAAGAATTAATAAGTAGCAATAACAATAATTACTAACTCATCTGGTAAACTCTCTCCAGACTAATTTTAATGATCATTTAACCTCAGTCTCTTCTACCAGAATATCCAATGTTTAGCTCTTTTAAAGTCATTAACCTTACCAGAAATCAATTTCGTACTGAAAATAAGAAGCTAAAACTCCTACTAGTCTCTACAGTCTTTATAGCCACATACTAGAGAGAAGAACAAAAAAAGGGGAGAGCATATAGGCTCTCTCTGTCATCATAGTCTGATTTAACTGCATCTGACAGCAGGAAACTCAAAATTTTATTCATGCAGCATGCACTCACAATCATAGAACAAAAAAAAATTGAGGAAGCTTCAACTATAGCCCACATTATCTACAACAGTTCTGGAGAAAATAGAGCCCCACATGGTTTAGTGCTGAATGTATAATTTGTCCATCACTTCACACCAGTGTATGAGTATTTGTATCAGACTGTAGTCTCAAGTTTTTAAGTGATGTGATTTTACTGCTGATAGTAGATCTTTACTGCCAAAGTAGATGATTTTTCAGATACAACAGATGGGCAAGACTGTGATGACATTAAAAACATAAAATCTATGTCTACATCCAGATTCAAAGATTCTGTTTGTTATAAAATATTACAAATATAAGTATTCTTTAGCTTTCTGATTTCTCAAAATTACTACTTTATTATACCTTACTGAAGTCTGGAGGTGGGTTCTTTCCTCTACAAAGATTCGAGAGAGCCCAGACTGCATTTCTAGTTGTTGTAAGACGATTTGAATTTGTTAACAATCTGTGAGAGACAACAGTAGCAAAAAAAGTAATTTAGTAAAATTTAGGTAACTTTATGTCTACTGTTACCAAAAGAACATCAGATCAGGAAGAGAAATGCTATTATTGGTCACTAGTATAAATGTAGTTCCCTTCATAGCTTATATGATGCAACTACTTTCCTAAAATCAACTGAATCTGAGCAGATTATTTTGTATGGATGTCTTATTCCCAAATCACGTACATGCATATAAAGGAAACAATTGCTTATATGAAAAATCATTCAACTAAACTTTTCAGAGGGTCTTTAGAAGGGGCTAGGAGATGCAACCCTCCTTTGAATGAATTTTGATGTTTTCATTCAGAGAATGCAATTAATAAAAATAGTGCCATAAAAAAGTTAAAACTTTGAAGTTCTTACAAAAAAATTAACACATTAGTTCTGCTTTTGCCAAATAGAACATAAAAGACTCAAAACCTGAAAAATCAGGTTCACTGTTGGATACATACCAAGATCTCTAAAATGTTAATTCTTTCAACCCTTGGTGAAGGTAATCTGCTAATCTAAGATATTTTACAAATGTTTTAAGTCATTTTATTACTTCAAGAGGTAATAAACTGAACAACATTTGTGTTGTGCAAATTTTTCCCTGTGGTGAAGATACCATGTTAAGCACACAGTAAATGCTGGAATGATATTCCTAGTGAAATCTTCCAGTGGAACACAGCTCATGTAACAACTACTCTGTCAGCTCATCTCAACAAGCAAATGGATAAATAGAAGACCAGAGCTTGGAGCTACTGGACAAAGGTGGAGAAAACAGCCTATTGCCCAGGCAGATGGAATCATACAAATACAAGTGGGAATTAAACCATTTCTCCTACCCTACACATTCAGAAATCTGGCAACACAATTTGCACAATACAGAAATTTCATACCTATGAAATAACATTTCTCTCCTTTTGCAAACATTGAAAAGCTTCCATCATGGACTAATTAATTAAAGATACGCATGAAGCTCATGTAATCCAAAACATTAAACTGCTTCTTATTGTATCGTTATGATTCTCAATTTAGAAAAAAAAACTTATGTTCTTCTCAAGTAAATTCTACATTGAAGTTTTCATTTATCTATACATGCACAATATATTACAGTATTAGTTTACAATACTTACTCCAAGAGAGGTGGCAATATTCCACAGTTCAAAACAAAGTCTCTGCATTCTGCATTATCACCAGCAATATTCCCAAGAGCCCACACTGCCTTAAAAAGAAAATCATCCAAGTGAATTTATACAACTTTCACAGATAATCTATACTTTTTACAGCAAATACTACAGAATAGAAAAAGAAATCCATGAGGGAAAAAATACAGTGACAGTAAATTTTTATCTTCCTAGAGGCAGATCAACTAGCTAGTAGGAAAATGGGGCTCAAAGCCTCTTTAACCCAACACACCCCAAAAGACATTCATAACTGAATTTTAAGTAGTTATAAAACCCCTCAAGAAGATAGTTACCTGCTCCTGTACATCTTCATGTTCTGAACTAAGCAACTTAATAAAAATGGGAACAGCTCCAGTTTCAATTACAACTTTGGTGTGTAAGAAAGTTCCAGACGCTATGTTTGTCAAAGCCCAAGCTGCTTCAAACTGTTGAGGAACACAAAGACAACCATGTTAAACCACTCAGTAGTAAAACTTAAAATCATGACATGAAGTTTGACATAAGAGTTTCAGAGGTTAATTTTCCAACTTCTTTTCCTTTCCACTGAAATGTAATTACTACTATTACTAAAAGTTAAAACCTAAGGCATCAACTATAGTACTCTATACAATAAAATCCCTGGTGTTGACAAAATCTCTATTTAGTAAGAACCTTCAGTAACTACATTATTTTTAGGTTTTGGCTTCCAGGACTAAGAAAGATTTCAAATCGCTATTAACTAGTACAAATATGTTTTGTTCACTCAATATTAAGTTAATTCTTCTAGTACAAATGTCCACAAGGCCTAAGTGCTATTCCCATGGGGGAGTAGACAGAACTACTCACTCCTACCATTAATTAGATATTTCTCAAAGATTTTCTAAAAGGGTTTCAAATAAGCCTTTCAGTTTCCTGCAATTTTTTTCCCTAAGATTTCATCTGAAAAGTGCTACAATATACTCAACACCAACGCCACAGATTCTGCTCACACATCATTACTGATGATCTTAATACACCACTCTGTAAATCCTCTTGAACACGGTCTGCTTTCAATACCCAAGTTTTTGTCCAGATAAATACATGACCCTAAAGACTACTATGAAATACACAAATTCAAGCCACATTTTTAGCAGCAATAATGAAAACATATGGCTTCAGTGGTGAAAAATAATTATATTTGGTTACTAAAAACCCCACCGAACAAAACAACGTGTGCCTTCCAAAGCTCTTTTGGAAGGTTTCTAATCCCATTCCAAACCCCCAATCAGTACCAGCCAAACTCACTTGCAGAGTGTAATTTTCACTCCTCTCTAGAAATTTCACAAATCTCTGTACTACTCCTGGTTTTTGAATTACTTCATCTATAGGTGGATTAGGCTCTAGGGAATAAAAACAAACATATCTGTGTAAAAAGACCAAATAAATTACTTTTTCAGAATGACAAAAAATATGCATATGATTTGTAGTTCTTATTATTATTTCATTCAATCGTTTTCAAAAGAAGGAGTTACAAACTTTTCACTTGAGAAGACTGCAGGATCTTCTCTACGAAGTGCTACAATTTAGTAAACACCCTATTACATATAATAACAGCAACACATACTATTATCCATTGGCATATTAGTAACACATCACAAAACACTGTTCCTTCAACCAGCAGCTCAGGTTGGTGGAAGAGCAATTATGACTGGATACTATTTAAGACCAAGCACACCTTTACCTATCATGCTATACACATACCAGCACCAACTTAAGACTGCATGTTTTACAGCCCCAACAAAAACAAGTTACAACTCTTCTTTGCCAGCCATGTAATTTTTTTTTCCCTTTGAGTACAGAATGGGAATGAGAAGCTGAATCACTGCAACAATTACTCTGTTAGCGTGCAGTTAGTTACTGCCCTGGACACCTCAATCAAAACATCCTTGTTTTTTACTTTGTCTGAAAGACTTAACACTGAAATAATGAAGATTTCTGCATTTAGCCATTAGGTCAGAAGAGATCTGGCACAGTTTCTTTATAAACAGAAATAAGAGTTTCTGCATGCTCTATTTTAATATAAAACATAACTAAAGATTAACTGACTCTAAGTGTAATTCATAATAACACAGAAGGAAGCAAATAGAAAGAACAGGCAATGTTTACCTACCTTTAGATAGCAATTTTCTGAATTTCTGAGTTGCTGTGAGTTGTTGATCAGGATCATCCGAAAAAATCATCTGTACCATATCTACTGTAATAACTTCTTCCTAAAAATGCAAGGAGGATTTCTTATGTGTAGTACTATGCACACTAATAGATAACATTCTAAACACACTCTGAAGTTTTTACCTCCGGAATAGGTACAGTAGAGCTGACGTCAGGATCCTGAATTGGGCTTTCTACCATAGATTCTTCATTTCCCGGGAGAGAAACATTTCGGCGTTTAAACAGCTGAACAAAGGGGAAATTTTCGGGAGACATTAGAACTTACCAAAGCATGGGTACTGACAACATACACTTGAAGAAATGCTTTCACCAATACCAGTGAAAGAACTTTAACTACTCACCTTCCTACTCACCCATGCAAGGGGAATTCTATATAAAAGTTTAGATAACATAAAGGAGAAAAACACTGTCATATCTGTATCTTGATAAACTGCACAGCAACACTTCAGACAGACATTTAGAACTAAATTCTTACTAGTTATACAGATCCATAATTTCTTCCACAAGAAAAAGAAGCTACACATCTTTTTGCTTTTAGTCTTTTATCCCTTATAATTAGCATTCATTTTAAGCAAGGAATGGTATTCTACAAGCTACTTTCCCCTTTCTTAGTTTATAGGCTAAAATCATCAACACATAGGCAGTGTTTGTGTTTCAGCACACTGCATTTCTCCCTTCTACAGAAGACTACTAAGCAGGACCTGTATTTTATACCCAGCTGAAGAAAGATTAAACCAGAAACATAATTTTCATAAAGAAGAGAAAAAAATAGTGTAGCTTCAAGGTGAACTTTCAAACTATGTAACATTAAACATTCTCTATGTCCAAAAATTGCTTTACACTTGGCTGCATGCACTGCCTATGCTCAGAACACATACCAGCGCTGTAGTATTTAACAAACTGTGTTCAATGAGTGTCTCTTCATTTTCTGGCATACAAGCAAAACATTCACATTGCCCTTAGAAACCAAATCTAAATCTTTATCTTTATTCCAGGACTACACTTACAACTACTGTAACCAACAACTCTAAGAATATTACATTTGTACCTTTAGAAAGAAATGATAGACTCTTGGTCCATTGACTAAGATTTCACCTGTAAGCATAATAATGAAACCACCTACTAAATCCTGATGGTTTTGCCCCTCTAGAACTCTACAGACCTAGATTTCTGCTGTTGTACGTGTCCAAAACTGCAGAACAACTCCATGTTTACATCCAGCTCTATTTCAACAGGAATCTAAACCTTCTCTCCCTTGTTTGATGCACTTGTGGATTGGGCATAATTCTGGACACAAAACAACTAGAGAATCCTGAATGCAAATGAGGCTTAATTCCATTTAAACCCACAAAGGAAGAAAAAACAACATTCCACTTTTGGAAGACCAGCCATTCTTTCTAGCACTCAACAAGGACACAGAAGCTCTTGGTTGAAAAGTATAAACTGGTTTGGTCTATCTACCAGTTACAATTTCTTCTGGAGCACAAGCAGTCTCATCTCCCTGCATAAACTCATCCTCCCCAGTTCAGGAAGAGCTGAAAAATACCAGTCCAACAAACTAAGAACAAGCAGAGCATAACAGCAATCTCATTGTTACAACGGTCAGCACAGGACAGGAAACACCCATTATTTTCATAATTTATCTAGGGAGCATTTACTACAAAATATGTAAACAAAACTTTCAGCAGGAACTGCAATGCAGTTACCCATTTACAGGTAAGTGCTCCAGTACCATACCACTTCTGACTCTTACCCCTCTGGCCCAAATAATTGAAATTCTTTTTCCGTGCACCACTTTCCCAGTAGAAGGGTAAGCATTCCCACCTCAGAGCAGACTGTAGGTCAGACTGGGACACTCTCTAGGTTGTGGGAGACAAACTCATCCACTTTAGATCAACCACAAAACCAAACTACATTCCTTACCTTCCTGGCAAGAAACTACTAAACATTTTGTGAAGAGGAACTATGACAAACTATTAAATTATACAATATTCCATGTATTCTGATCACAAAAACATCAATGAAAACAACTGCAAATGTTTATATAATAGTTATGGGACACTAATTGGTAGCCATTTTATTAAGTAAGTGTAGAAGAGCTCTTGGGCAATTTGAAACATGGTATCAAAGATGAAAATAATCCTCTCCCTTCACACAGCTCTGCTAGAGCTTCTGACCCTAGCTCTAGCAGAGAATGCAAAGTTTCAAATTCTTACCAGAAATGTGAGTGTTCTTTCAGTCTAGTCTCACATGTTTAAACCTAGACTATGGATTAAAGATAAAAGTCACAGCTCTCTCCTCTGTGTGTCCTAGTAACTTAAAAGGGCTTCTGTTCATTTTTTTATGATCCTATTGAGATGTGCCTAGTGCTTCCCACAATTGCAAAGAAAACAGACATTCAACCTGGCACTCCTGGATTCTACTCCAGAAGGTAAGTCTGCTCAAGTCCTTTCAGGCCCCTGAATATAGCTCTACAAGCACTGAACAGTGCACAGCTCAGGAAGATGCTTACCTGCTCTTCTCTTTTCTGTTTCCGAAGCTGGATTCCTTCCTCCTCTCTTCTCCTGCGCATTTCTTGGGGATTAAGTGCATTATTCTTGTAGCTTTTCATTCTGAAGTTATCTTTACCTGGGCTTGCCATGTTGTCTATTGAAAAAATACAAAATTACTCCAAAAGGCCAAACCTGCCATCTCTTGTACTATGAAAATATCTACAGCAGCCGCTATATATTCCTGCATCTGTTTGCAATACCCAGTTCATCAACAAAAATCTTTAATGAAGAAATCACAGAAAACCTATGCCTAGATAGGCATTTCCAAACTGCAGATTAAACTACAGCTCATCTCAAGGATCACATATGTCATTAAAGGGCACAAGTTACTGTAAAAAGAAACTATGCATCTTACAAGCAAACTGAAAAACAAAAAGCAAAGATACTACGCTGCTAAATTTTGATTCTGTCAGCAAGCAAGCAAAGAAATTTTTTTCCTCCTCTCATAAAGATGACATTAAATTTATTATAAATAAGGACAAATTCGAGAAGAAAACCTGCAGTAACTACTGCTTCATTTAATACCTTATGGCATTGTTTCTTTACTTTCACTATCTCACAAACATAACAGAATCTGAGGGTTATGGTTTTCCTTCTAAACTGTGTGCAGGAAAATAATTTAAGGGTCAGTAGCACCCAGACAGGCATACTCTTTTTCATTTTAAACTAACAAAATTACTGTCTCACTCCAATTACCAGTTCTTTTAATGGATTTAGAAGATTAGAATCTGACTGTCATTTCAGGTATACCAGCTGTGGGAAGATAAAAGTGATAGTTCATGATTCTGTCACCAGAATGATCAAACTGAGTGGAAAAGGTTGTTAACAGCAAGGTGCCTTTTTTGAAAGCTAGAACTGAAGCCTTCATCTGAGAAACAACTGTCAAAAACATGATTCAAAACTCTACAAAAACTTATCACTTGTCTGGAATTCTTCTACAAGGAGAAAACATGTAAACTACAGCTCCTGAGCTGAAGATTTGGGGTTATTGTTTGTTTTGTTGTTTTTTTTTTTTAATCAGCAGTACCAAGGAACACTAAGCAATAAACACAAGCTATGAGAGGAAAACAGACTGCAGACTTAGGCTGACATCAAGATGACTCCCCAAGGACTCAGCAGGCTGCTTCACCCACGTGTTTGCTTCACAAGAACCTAAGTAAACTACTGACATATTTGCATAACAATGCTAAGTGTGCCACTGTCTAAGGCAAATTTCTAGCAATAGCCATGTAACTTTACTTTCCCAACAATGCTACTGGCTTATCTAGTCCTAGAACACCATCCCTTTCTTAATCGTTCATGCCTTGCTAATTTAGTTGTGCCAATGAAACCGTCAGGCCAAGAAATTGACTAAACAAGAGAAATGCACATTCAAAGTAACCCAGCCACCAGCTCTGTGAAGAGTTACAGAAGGTCAGCTGGAAGGAAGGCCTATCAAAACCGTTTTTAAAACGAAAAGCTTAGAAATTTAGTTTCATTTCCCCCACAAGGCTTTTGATATAGACATTATAAGGGCAAGAAGACTAGCAGTCCCTGGTTTCACACCTGCATCTAGATCCAAGCCTGCACTTCTGTGCTACAAAACTACACCAGTTTTAACATCAAATCCCCACCACATCCTGCATTGCGCCCACTTGTTGTGNCGTGCGGGCAATGCCCCGCCGAAGCCAGCGGCAGACCGGCCTGCGCCGGGGAGCCCGACTGCACCGGGCACCCCGCCCCACAAGCGGTGCAACCTCTGCTGCCCCTATCCGCCGGCTCTCAGCGCTTTTCCCCCCTTACCCATCGCGGCGGACACGCCCGGCGGCTTCGCACCGGCCCAGCCCGCAAGGACTGACCAGTCCGAGATCTCCAGGACTGACCGACCT
>VWZW01002518.1:522503-623334 GCA_013397115.1 Edolisoma coerulescens | reverse complement strand
CGGAGGCGGCGGCCAGGCGGCACCTGCGCCGCCCGTCCCTGTGCCGCCGCCAGCCCCGCAGCCCGGTCTGCGCCGCCGCCACCGCCGCGGGCTGCGACGAGCTCCGCCGGCACCGGGAGACGGCCCACCTGGAGCCGGGCCCGCCGGGCTCCCGCCGGCCCGAGGCACCGCCCGAGTGCCCTTTCTGCGGGGAGGCGGCGGGGCGGGAGCTGGAGGAGCACGTCAGGGCGCGGCACGGGCACCTGCTGGGCGCCCCGGGCACGGGTGAGCGGCGGCGGGAAGACGGGGAGGGATGTCCCCGCGGGGATCGGGGGTGGCAACGGAGAACCGGCCGGGGCATAAAGTTGGAGCAAAAGAAGTAGTTATGTGTTTAGATACTGTATTTTATTTTAGGCGTGATCAGAATTTTATTTTGACTAACTGGCCGAAGTTGCTGGTAGTTATTTCAGAAACTTAAAGGTGGCATCTCTGCTGGTGGGTAATACCCTTAGACGACTAGCGTGTGTGATGTAACAAGCTATACATACTGACTAGGTAAATGATGATTAGGATGCAAAATGTGCCAGTGCAGTCAACCGCACTGTATAATCTGATTAAAATTATTTTTCTTAACAAACCCACAACACACCCACCCTCAGGTCGTTGCATTGAACATTTTACTTCCAGGGGTGCAAATAATGCAGAGCTTGAATAATTTACTTGCCTGCATGCCCGTTTCTACTTTAAAAATAGTTGTATTTAGGGTGTTTTGGTTTTTTACGTATTTAGGATGTTTCAGAAAACCGTGTTTGGAGCGTTACGCTAAATGCTGCTGGTGAATTTAGATGATTATACCACCAAGTTTTCTTCCAACCAGCCATAAACTTTTAGCTGGGACAAATGCCTTCCAGAAACTGCTAACACAGGATGGATATCAATTCTTGTGTTTTGTGAACCGACGAAGGTGCAGATAAAATCTAGGGACTCAAGAGGAGAGCAGTAAAGATGGAGTTAGGCACTTGCCTGTGGTTTCCAGTGACAGGACAACAAGCAGCCGGAATGCCATTTAAATGCAAGAACACTTCTTTTTACTGTGAGAGTGGTCAAACACTAGAATATGTTCTATGGAGAGTTTGTGCAGAGTCTATACTTGGACTTGTAAAAAAAATGACTGGGAAGAGCCATGTGTAACTTACCCTATTTAATTTGACCATTCTACCAAGGACTGGATGATCTCCAAAATCCTTTTGAACTTTACCTGTACTACATGGTACCCTCAATAATAATACTAAAACTGCAGAAAGAATATTTATTTGAGGAAATGCAGGAAGACCAACAAAATAAGAATGACAGCACTTTTTATTCTTTCAGCCCACCAACTGCTGTGTTATTACATGAATGTTAAATTTTTGTAAGCAAATGTTCTTCTGTTAGCAGAACACGTCTTTTTATTAATGGTTTGGTATTTCAGACTAAGCATTTCTTGATACAGGTATAACCATAGCAAATTGTGACCTGTAAGCTAAATGGGGCAAAACTTAATTGAAAGAAGGAAAATATGTCTCAAAATTTTTCCATATTTAGATACAAATTCTTAAGTGTTGAGGAGAGTAACAGCTGTTTAGAATTTGCTGCCTTTCACTGGGGAATTTCAGTGGCAACTCAAACTTTGTTACTGTGTATGCATCTTAGACTGTATATCAATTAGGGGATGATTCTCGCAAAAAACACAGGAATTGCATTAATCAAGAAACTGCATTTCTTTTTCAGACACAGGAAATGGTGAACAGCTATACGAATGTCCGATGTGTAGTCTTACCTGTACAAACATTGAGATTCTTGAAGAACACGTGGATTTACACTTAGAGGAACATAGCTTTTCAGAAGGTACATGAAAGGATACAGGCTTGATAATACTTGAAAGCATTTGCAAATATTTGCATGTTGTAGTATAGAATCTCACACAAAACTTAAAATATTTCTGTATGTAAAGGGAACTGGGCCCGGGTATAGTGAAGTTAACATAGTTAGGTCGTATCACTTGCCCAAGTGCTCAACTTACTTACCATGCTACAAGAAATCTTTGTCCATGCATGGTTGTTAAGTAAATGAACTGAACTGCATGTTAGCCAAAAAAAAAAAAAAAACTTAGAGCAAAAAATGTTTAAAAGACAGCAGTATTACATATTTGTTTTTCTAGCTCTATAGAAGGTTTACATAAATGGAGTTTATAATGGCACATTCCACTATGATGAGTTGAGAATTTATAGCTTGTGAAAACTTCATGTTTTTTCTCAATCCTTTTCTGCAAATACTTTGCTGATTCATTAATCATAGCATTAAAGTAAAAAAATCAAAATTAATTTTATTTTATAACATGGCTAACAGAATCCTAGCGATTCCCTTTTCAGTTCTCTGATTGTAAATTTTTGTCACTTCCTTATGAGACTGCTGGCAATGGTCCTAGAAGCTAACAAGTGTGTGGTATTAAAGGAACTGTGACTTCTTGCTAACATGAAGTGAAACACAGTAAACAAAAGCTGTCTTCTCAGTGGTAGAGGTACATGCAGTATTTGCCAAGTAATTGCTCCAGTAATGGCATAAACTTTGTCCAAGTCAAGAGTCTGAGTCTTGGTAGACTGAATGCAGTCAGTCCTGTTCAGTGTTCATTGCTAATAGCTCAAAATAATGTGGGATGCATCTCCTGAAATTAATGCCCAGTCATGTTTACGTATGTCTGCTTAGAAAGGAATCTTGAAAAATTAAACAAATGATCCTTCAAAGCATTACTAACCTCCTGACCAAGTCCCCTCACTTTGGAATGTTACTCCGGGGTAGGTGGAAACATTAGAGATCTAGAACTGGCTCAGCAACTCCAAACTGAAGAAGATGAACGGCAGAGATCAGAAGAAGAGAAGCGAGAGAGGGAAGAATTTAAAAAGCTGCAGGTACACTATTGTTTCTAAATGGTAAACTTACAAACAGTTTTGCCTTTAGAAGCTGATTATCTTGGAATTGTAATGTCCTGGAATGGCCTTACCAGATCAGACCTGTGCAAGTTACATAGTCTGTGGTGAGGTAATGGTGCAGGGGTGGGTTGGAAGCAAATTCAGTCTCTTAGCAACGCTGATCCTGGCAGAGGTACTGACATGACAGCCTTGAGCTACTTGGCTTTACTGCTTTGAGTGGTGCTGGCTCAGGATGGGGCTGGCTGCTCCCTGTGCTTGCTGTTCTGCTCTCCCAGCACACCTGCTGCCTGTGCTCCACCTAGCTCTAGTGCTCTGCCTTGCAGTGCAGCCTGGAGCATATTCCCTGACAGAGTGCCAAAGGCTTTGAGCATCCTGGCTGTCCTCTACTGGAATACCATCACCTGCTCCCAGTCCTGCTTCCCTCTGTCTCCCATCTCACAGCCCTGGTAACTCACTTCCCACTCTCACTACCTCCTTGCCAGACTGCCTCTGTGCCAGTGGCTCTGCCAAAGAGGGAGGAGAGGGATGTGTCTGCTCTTCCAGGTGTGGCTTTCCTAGTCCCGCATTCATATTCAGGAATGAAATTTGGTCTTCAGCTCTAAAATAGTTGTAATTCTGAAGTTTTTATGTCTCACCATTTTTAAAAGTTACTGATAGTGATTTTGAGAAACTGCATGCACAAAAGATGAATTTTAAAAATGTGATTTAAATCATGCACATTCCATCCCTAACAGAGACAGTATGGCTTGGATAATTCTGGTGGCTTCAAGCAGCAATTTCTAAGGAATATGGAAAGAGAAGTTGATAGAGGGAGGATGCAGCCCTTTGAATATCATAAGAGAAAAGCTGACATGATGGAAAGTTTGGCTTCTGGTATAGATGATGGGAAAACAAAGACCTCAGGTAAAGATGCTGAAATTATACAACTAAAACTGTACTTTCTAGACCTAGATTGTAGTGACCAAAGCAGTCTTTAACAAAACATACAATTCATTGTTCAGTATTGGTTGTATCCTCGTTCTAAACCTTATTTTCCAGATCAATCTATATTGTTGTAGTCCTAAACTAATAAGGAAATTAAAGCTTGGTGTATTTTTTATCTGTATTCTAACCTGAAGGCTGTTTTTCTTTCTTTTTTTTTTTTTTTTTAAATGGAATCTTGGAACCAAGTTGTCTGGTTACGGGCACAAATACAGTATATATCAGAAGATGCAAATGTCTTATTACAAGCTGGTTGCCCTTGACTCTATGCTTGTTTACTGCTTAGCACACATTGGTTCCTAATCCAGTATAGCTGTTCAAATTTACAGCAGCTTTTTGTCTTGTGTTTCTGTTAATTGTTACATTGTGTAAGCTGGCTGCAGGTAAGCAGTGTTCATCTGATTACAAAGTCCAAGAGAGGACTGGGAGGAGTAGACATCTACTTGATCCATCTTCTTTTAAATGTTCTGTAGTTGGTGTAAAAACACGGGGCAGATGGATTTCTGTGTTCCTTTCAAAAGGCTCCCTTGTCTTTACTTTCCAAGACCACAGTTCAACGTTGTTTTAGCCTATTGCTAGTGTTTCTGGCTTACAAAATATTCACTTGGTTCGTGACAGGTGAAATAAAATTTCATCTGTCAAATGGATTGCGTGGAAATAACACATTTAAAGTTTTCATTCTTGGTAATGATTTAGATTTCAGAGAGGTGACTGTGGGATAATTCTCTTCACAACAGCATGGCAATAAAGGGTCTTTGAGGATTTACATATATGAATTGGAGAGAGCATTCCCAAGCATATTCTTTCATGTAACAAAGAAGAACTTGGAATACCCTGCAGGAGGATTATTTAAAAATATTTACAGTAATTCTCAAGTTCAGTGCCATTCCTTTTCTTTTTCCATCTTAGTTTCTCCAGGAAAAATAGGTTGGGAAGAATAAAAGGTTTACATAGTATACATAAACACTGCCATGTTTTTAAGGTGATGTTGTACTGGAGGTGGCAGGGGCATAGGAATGTTTTATTGGTGACGTACTTTTTCTGTATCATTGTAATAGTTCCTGTGACTATCACAGTTTATAATTTAGTCCAAGCTGTTTAATTTAAAATTATCGTTGTGTAGCAACAGTGAAAAAATATATTTAGTTTTGAAAGCTTCAGAGTACATAAATTCATCAAAGTAAAGACCACTCAAATTAAATAGGTGCAATGTCCACTGGTTTTGTGATTTGGGCTCTAAATGTAATGAAGTTTTAAAGTAAATTGTATTAATATGTGTCTGTTACAAGTTGGGGAAGGAATCTTCTGATAGATTTTGTAGTTCACTTTACAGATAAACGTTATATTTTGTCTTCCTTTAGGAGTCATTGAAGCATTGTGCAAGTACTATCAGAATGAGAACAAAGATGTGAGGCGTGTGTGGCTCTCAGCAGGAGTAGATCACTTCCACTCATCTTTGGGCGACAGAGGCTGGGGTTGCGGTTACAGGAATTTCCAAATGCTCCTTTCCTCACTGTTGCAAAACAGCTTCTACAACGACTGCCTGAGAGGTATTAAACAAAATGCTGTTTGTTCCATGTACTTTGGATGACAACCTGCTGACTGATGTTTTGCCTTTTCATTTACACAGCAAGTCTTACAAGGTCAATGATAGCTATTAAATGGTTGTTATATCACTGGAACTTACTGTGAAACAGTCAAAGGTGAATACTGGCAAGACATGATGTGGTTGAAGTTTTACCTTCAGTTTTTTTGGTGCGTCTTTGTGACATCAACTGCCTCTTATAAAAGAAGCTGAATATTTTTAATTAATAGACTATTTCAATCACTGTAACAACAATTCAAAAGCTTTTCTGTTCCAGATACTACACTAATTCCTAGTATACCAAAGATTCAGTCCATGATTGAAGATGCCTGGAGAGAAGGTTTTGATCCTCATGGGGCATCTCACTTCAACAACAGATTACATGGTTCCAAAGCATGGATAGGAGCATGTGAAATTTATTCACTGTTAACCAGTCTCAGGATAAAGTAAATACTGTTTTTTGTTGTTATTTTTAACTGCTGATTTAAGTGCTGTACCTTTAAATGTTAGAATTCCCAACTGTGTGATGACAAAGCCACCTTGGTGACTAAATTTAAGTAATATATAAACAGATCTGATTTAATACAGCATGAAGCTGTGCAACTACTTATAGGTACATATAACTACTTACAGGAGGTACATAAACTGAGTAACTGCTTAGATCATTGAGACTTGATGCAGAATTATGCCACATATGCATAAATTAAAGCACTGATTAAAAACTTCATTTCTCTAAAAGTTTCTTCTCAAGAAGAATCTGAATTTCAGCTATTTTCTATGGCTTTTAACTGGATTCTCCAGTGTACGTGTATCACATACAAAAAATGACATTAATTTTTGCAAGTTTCACAAGTTCTTGTTAGACTGAATAGAGCAGAGCACTTCTTTGTTCTGTAATAAATTTTCCAGTTTGGGACATTATATTACATTGCTTTGTAATTATGTGTCCCCTCCTCCTGTATTAAAAAGTAGTAGGGACCACTTGGTGCAGGAGGAAGGGACCCAGAGGTGAAAAAATTGTTTTAACAAGCAACCTGCTTGAAATTTTATTGCTGTTTTCATTCTCAATGTTTTGTAGGTGCCAAATCATTGACTTTCACAAACCCACTGGCCCTATGGGTACACACCCTCGTTTGTTCGAGTGGATTTTGCATTACTATTCTACAGATAATGAAGGTGGTGCAAAGGTGGTGTGTACTTCCAAACCACCTATCTACTTGCAACATCAAGGTCAGTGTCACAATATGCTGGTTTCTTAGTATTCTCTATCTCTCTTTATATGTACTGCAGTTCAGAGCAGCATTTTTTAGTTCTTCTTCATTGAATTGAAGGCATGGCTTTATTTCCTGTAATTTTCCTATTTAGTAAGCGCAACATAAAAGTTTGTATTTTTATTGGATGGAAGAGCTGAATGTGACTGGAATCTCAGCTTTTTGACATGTACTCTTATAACTATCTTCTTAAGTTTTGAGTAATGCCTTCCTTGATCTGAAAATCAGTCGTATGTTACAAGGAAGTAAATGGGATTTATGTGTTTTTAAACTACTGAAACTCTATTTTGGTATTAGGTCATAGTCGTACTGTTGTTGGAATAGAAGAGAAGAAGAACAAAAGTTTGTGTTTGCTACTGTTTGACCCGGGATGTTCTTCCCAAGAAATGCAGAAACTGCTGAAACAAAACAGTGATGGAACTGGTCTCAAACTACTTCGGAAATTTGTGGGTAGCCTAAAAGAAAAGCAATACCAGATAGTGGCTGTAGATGGGGTGCTCTCTTTGGAAGAGAAAGTTGTAAGTATCTCAGAAGGCAGTTTCTGTTTGTGAAAATTAAGACCATCTGATTCTCGTCTTTGAATGCATATATGGTTACATGGTGGATTTTTTGCATCTCTTCACTTTCCTTGTTCTTTTTCTCTCCTGCTTTCTGCTTAAATTATCCCAGGATATCAAAACCAAAAACGTTTTGCATATAAATGGATGCCACCTTGATGCAACTGACAACTTCTAAGTCTTGTGTGAAGCTTTCAGCCATTTGCAGATGTAAACTAGGCTTTTTTAAACTTTTCATTTTCTTACAATGTCTTCTCCTAAATAACTGACTGTGAGCATGTATGTTACTTACAAACACTCATAGTGCAAAATTACATTCAGAGGTTTGAGCTGTTGAAATTTTTATAAATCCTATCTATGTGTTTGACATTTTACCTTTTTTAAGGCCTTAGAAGTTTTCAGCTGAGTGCCAAACATGGTTTTTGTTTCTGAAGCTTTTTCTTTCCTACACTAACAAATTGATTCTGAGGACCCATGTTCCAATTCTGTGGTGTCTTATCAGCACTGTTCAGCATGTTCAAGCTTCAGGACACACTTTTATTTAAACTATGAAATAACTGGCAACTGAATCACTTGTTCAGCTATATTTAATGTGTATGTTGAAATGAGGTATTGTATGAAGTGTTTTCTTGCCCTGAACATGTCAGAAATATCAGTGAAACATGGCCATCCTCTCCTACCGGAAAAAGCCTTAAAATTCAAGATACTGTGGAAAAAAAGTGCTGTTTGGGGTTTCGTGGGGGTGGGTGGTGTTCATTTGTTTTTGGTTTGCCACTTTATTTTTCTTCTTTTCAAAGATCTGATTTATTTTTAAAAATACCAATTGTTTAGAGTGTTGTCTTGGAAGCTCCCATTTAATTAAGATGAAATGTAACCCCTTATACTCGTTAAGATTGCTAAACTACTAATTTGGAAGAAGCTCTTTAAAGTGCTGGTTTTGTTCATTAAAGTACTTTCTTTTCCTCTCTCGCCACCTGTTTTTAGGCTCGCTGCCGTGCTTCTCAGGTCTTAACATCAGAGAAGATTCCTTAAAGGATACCTTTGTAACCTGCTTTTGGAACTTGCTGGGTGCAAAACATTAAACTTCTGAACTGAGGACCCTAACTCAACAATTTTTGGACTTAAACTATGTCTCCGTAAATGCTTGGGAGCTCTGGGGAAGCACAACACTGGAGTAAACCTGTAGTTTTTGTGTTCAGTCAAAACTCTGGCATCCTGATACAACTGTAACTCTGAAGTATTTCGGTCCTTGTCTTACTAGAAAATGAAACTTATTTTCTTAGTTGCTTAAATTAGCAACACCTACTGTCTTGTAGCAAATTATGCACTGTTGTCAATGAGCAGTGCATAAAGATAGTATAGAGCTACTTAATTGGAGTTCCTGGTCATGGTTTACCTCTGTAAATGTGTTTATGCTGCCACTGTGACCAGTCCTCTATTTCTTCACAATTCAGTCTGTTCCACCAGGGATTAGTTTACTAGTGAACTTCTTGTCAGTTAGCTGGCTTCTCTAGATGTATCAATTTTAAACATGAACACGTGTGCTTAGGAGATGGATCAGTGTTGGCATTGGCTAAGAGGTCTAAGAAAGCGGTGTCCAGAGTAGAGTGTGTGTGCTTTAGGTGCTGTGCAAGACACTCCTTTGGGGTAGAGGAAGAAAATACTCCTTTTGTACCATGAATGAATAAAATGAATATATTTTTTAAAGTGTTTATTCCATCTTCACTTCATCCTTTTTTTAAAATTTCTACTTTTTGTATGTTTTCTAATGTAGATCCCAAAAGGGCATTTGAACTGCCTTTTGACTAGTGGCTCTGTTGTGCAGGGTCAATGCCATTCAAGAGACTGGAGCTGTCTGCTGAACCAAGTATCTTGGGTGTTTGAGGCACTTTACTGTACCTAGAACATGCTGCTCTTGTTGAATGTAAGAGCCCTGCCCCTCCTGGAGGGTAGCTGGAGGCTGGGAGGGAGGGTGGAGTGTGTTGCAGGTAGCACGGGGTGTCTTTGCTTTAGCAGCTGTATCATGCCAGAGCATCCAGTTATTATAACTGGAGCTTAGATACACCCCTTTATTTTAGACTCTCTTCTATGCTGACACCTAAATACAGGTGTAAGAGCCTTACCACTAACCCGTTTCTCTCATGTTTAATGTGCTCTGGCAATAAGAACTTGTCGTCTTTGGACGTAGTGAAGCACAGGGACATATAAAGATATTACAACCCATAAATCACTGATTTTTTTTGAAGTATGCATGAAATAGTTATGCAAATACATTCAGTAGGTAGGTAGAAGCCTTTGAGCTGTGAAAGGTTTAAATACTTTAGGACATTAGAGGGGCTCAGACTAGGGACAGAGTTCCTGGGAATTGGGGAACTATCAGCTCCCTTATTAGCCCTGGTCTGTAATGCATGTCACATAGATGGAAGGAAAGGAGATAGGCCAGGAATGCAATCATAATTTGGATGCAAAATCCTAGGCTTTGCAGCTTGAAATTTTACCCACAGCATCGTGATGTGGTAGGCACCATCCTCTGAATTTTAACAGAGCCTGGCACCAACTATTCAAAAACACTCAGCCTGTTCAAAACTAAATTTGCTCTGGTCGAGGTGCAGTGTTGCAATTCACTACTGCCTCCCTCCATGCATTACAGTGCAAGCTTTGGACTGAGGCAGTTAAAACCAATATACAAGAAAGGTTGTCAGCACCAGGATTTTAAATTACTGCAATTCTGTCAAAGTTTATGAATGGGTTTTTATTCAATTAATAAGAATTAGTTTTCAATCTAATACAAAGTACAAATTTAAATATCCCACCTAAATTTTTTCCACCGAAAAACCCCTTCCCTCTGTTCACTTCAGCAAACTAATGCACACACAGAGCCAAGCTTACTCTCAGTCAAATTCCCTTTTATTTCACAGATGTTAATTGCTAACAAAGCTAAAACAAATCTGCAGTTCAGACTGAGTCACTGAAACTTCTTCCAAATACCTGGAGGAACAGACTTTATGCAATTTTTTTGTCACTTTAACCCTTATTCGTTCCTCTGCTTTGAAATAAAACAGCAAAAACACATTTTCACATTTTAACTTGTTTTACATAATTTTAACGTTTTTTAAGCTATACATTCTCTGCATGAAAACCAATAAATATGCTAGTGTGAAAACAGACTAGAAAATTTCATTATTCTAGTAACATAATTTATAAGAAACTTTCTTTTGTATGTAGATGACGTATCAGTGATCCACTTGGAAAATTTTCTGATTACCACATTGGCACAGACTACACAGCATTCTTGGATTCACTCCTTTTATGAAAAAGAGCCAGTTGTAAACATACATAGCTGAAAATGGAAAGCAGCCTTAGGAATTAAATGGGGTTTTATGCAGATGAATTGAGACATACCAGAAGTAAATTAAGTTCAGTGCTGAAGCGCATTTTAAAGCATCCTAGCAATTACACAGGAAGCTGGATGTAGTAACTATGAAGCTTTCAATCCAACTGTATCTTTGGAAAAGACAAGATTTAATATCACATTAGCTCATAATTTTTTTAATGCATTTGGTAACTCTGCTGGAACACAGATCCTGTTTATTGCTTTGAAACATACAACATTATCATTGAGACCTAGATGCTTATCTTGAGTTCTTAGTAGCCAAAATTAAAAAGACCAAAGGGAGGACAGTAGGAACAAAGGCACATGGTTAATTTATAAAACTATTTACAGGGTACTTGAACACTTATTTCTATCTCCTAGAAATTCATTCATCTTGAATAAAAAAAAGAAAAAAAAAACAGGTTAAAGGAGTTCATCCTAAACAGATGTTCTCGAGTGGTATGAGCAGAGAATCTTATACACCATTAAATTATTTCAATAATTAAACTTTTCATTTTGAATATGGAATTTTCAAATAATAAAATTAATAAATTTATTACTCCTCTAAGCAATGGGACACTTTAGTGCAACCCTCTTCAAAGACTGAAGCTGGCACAGTTAAGGCAGTCTACTAACAGTGTTTAAAATTCAGCACACAGTGTTTAATCATTGAGGCGCCTGTCTCTCTATTTGGAAAGCTGTCTCTTGACACCATCATCCTTCCAGCGCTGCAGTTTCAAACACAGCATGTTTAAACACCGCAGGTCTTGCAGTGTTCAGGCTTTTTGGAGGTGGTAAGGGAGGAGTCTAACATCTGTTAGCTCCAGAAGCAACTCTGCAGGATGGGTAACATCCCCAAGTTGACGTGTAGCTTTACTGCATTCTGTGCTAACCTTCACAGGCTGCCAAGAAGATGCTTCTAAAACTACACCAGTTACATTCAAACCTATAAAGCACTCTATAAACCCTGGTGCTGTAATGTGCACTCCACTCATAGTGTTTCAACACAGTCTGCTGCCAAAAGCAAACTAATCTTCCTAGGATGTGTTTTGATTTTTCATAGAAGTTCATTGATGTACACATTCAAAAAAACCCAAACTCTCTCTGAACAAATCAACCAAACTTCAAGAGGACTTGACACTCTGATTTTTTTTCCCTACTGACCTGAACTCACCATTTTGAAAAGATTATTCATGACTATGGCAAAAAATTTTACTCTAATTGTATGGAAATAGTTTCCATCAAACTTTAATAAGGCTATACAACAAAGGTGACTAGTGCTGTCTATCTACAGCTGATAAATTGGGGCACCAGAACTGACTTGAATTATTAAAAAATTCCACAGGAGGAAGAAACAAAAAATAAATAACTGCATAGTATGTGATCCCTTTTATTCACCAAAGCTGCCCATGTTTATCCCAGGTGGAAGACAGCAGAACAGCTGCTCAGCATTCAGATGCAGGTGTGTTTAGTGCTTGCTGTAACATCTTTCCATCTTGCATGTTGCCACATCTCTTCAAAGGACAATTACAGAAGTGGGAAGGAAAAAAATTAGAGAAAATACAAAAGTGTTTGCAGACAGATTGATATTTCTCAAATTTTTCATTTGAAACATTAAAGTAAATTTATTTATAGCAAAAGTCATCAGAAGACCATTCTCCTGGATTTAAAATATTTTGGTTTTTTTCTTTGGAAAAAAAATAAGAAAAAGGAAAAACAATACACATTACTAAAACCACAGATGCTGTGGCTTCCCTGCCTGCCCCTCTCTCCTTACGTATGTCCATACCGATGACAGAATCAGTTCAAATAAGTCTAATCACTATCTAAATTAACAGGGTTGTAGTCAGGGTCATCCTCTTCATCCTCCAATTCTAAATCATCCATTTCTTGGAATAAAGATTCATCAACCTCCACATTGTTTCCAGCTGTAAGGAATAGAAAGATACTTTATTTTCATGCAACAAGGAAAACAGTAACAACAGCAAAACACACAAGACTTTTTCATATTAGTTCTTCAATGCAGGCTGTTGCCAACTTACTTGGGTTTTTTATACATCAAATAGATATGGAAAAGTAAATGCTCCATTTGATCTTTTTACAACTAAACTGAAGGGTTTTTTCCTTGTATCAAAACCCAGTAAAGAGAAATGTCAGGCAGGAATTCATTTGGAGCACAAAATTAATATTTACACTTGCCAGAAGCAGAGATCCTTTCTCCCCACAACAGTCAAAGTAGAAGCTGAGGACCTCACAGCTGGAATAATTACTACTATCCCAGTGAGAAAAATACACTAGATTCATTAAAAATTCCTTACACACCATATGCTGACATGCATACATTTTCTTTCAGATTAAATATTACAAGCAAGATGAAACTTTGCCTACTTTTTCATTTTCTTCTGAAAGAGATGCTGCTGACCTAAGGATAAAACTTGAGGACTCCTGCTATTTTATTTCTATTTATCAACAGTGACATCTGCTGGCCACCAAATAAAGGTTCTGTGATTTCACTGGATTTCAAAGCACCTTTACAAGATAATGCCATTATCCTCTGAAAATTAGTAGCACACGCTACTGTAATATCAAAATAGAGTTAGTAAAACCAGCAATAAGAATGGGAGTTTTTGTTCACCAGAAGCAAAAGGATTGCAAATTAATGCATTAATCCCAAATCATTTGGGCACAGAGCCCAGGTAGACACCTGTTCCTCCCTTGAGGCAGCCAAATGTACCATCAACAAACCATCTTCACTTTAGTTATTTTGGAGGAAGACAAGATTAAATTATTCCCTGTAAAAGAAACTAAACTTCCCCATTACTACCATTTCAAGTTCATACTCACTGACATTCATAGACTTTTTTTTTTTAATTGTTACTTGCAGAGAAGAATCTTGACTCTCTTCCACCTGTGTTTTGTGATACCAGTAGATATCATGCAGCTGCATTAAAGAACTCTCTTACCTCAAAACTCAGATATTTTAAACTAGGCTACTAAAAAGCGGTACAGCAAATTAAATAGGTATGTTCCTGTAAGTCGTTCTATATGCTTTATATCCAACTGGTTTTCCAAGTTTAACATTTTTCTGGCACAGGCTTACAGAATTTTCATCTGGCACCAGGTCAGTATTTTACATAAGGTAACAGGCACATCGGCACAAACTGTGAAGAAGAACTGGGTTGCACAGAAGCAAATAGCATTTATTTTGACCTGCAAGATGTTTACTAATGGTGTTGAGGTTCAGAGAGAAGGTGACAGAATTTCAAGACCTGTGCGTGAAATCTGGGGTGAGAAGGCTGGCTATTAGAAAAAAAGAAAAAACCAAAAATCAGGGTTGGGTTGGGGTTTTTTGTTTTGTTTTTGCTTTTCTTTTTTTGGTTTTGCTCCCAGTCCATTCATTTGAATAGAAGCAATGGAAGTAAGATCAACTCAACCACAAGGCTGCTAATAAACAGACTTTATCGATAATCTTGAAAAGGTTTGGTTTTTGAGAAAAGTAAAAATCACTTCTGCTCACGCTGCAAAACAGTACTTCTCAGAAAGTTCTTCCAATGTAAAAGTGATTCTGATGTAAGATGCTAAGTCAGAAAATTTTGCCTAGGAATTTTGACCTATTTTAAGTCACTGTCTTTCAGTTGTGGAATAAAATAAAAATTTACCTTCCTCCAAGAACTGGATGTCAGAGGTGTCAAGGTTGTGATCCATTTCAAACAGCTGTTTACCTAGAAATAAAATAGAAAATAATACATAAGCAAGTACATTTCTGAAACCATTATCAACTTAAGGCAACAATAGTCAGGACATGTATTTTAGTCTTCTCAAATCAACCAATTCTAGCAGTCTCTTTTTTTTTTAACTGCTCATTTCTGTAAGCTCCCCATTCTGGTTTTTTTTTTTAATTCACCCAGAATTCATCCATGCCACCAGCTTCCCCCTCTTACATGTGAAATGGGTCACTGTAATGTTATTAAGACTTTAATAATGGGGGCCAGAAAAATTCACACCCCACAGCCTGTGTTCAGTCCTTACTCCTTTAGTCTTCATCTTGCACTCCACATGATATCCTCTGTGGGAACTGGGAAGGAAATTAGCTGACTCCTCCACCTTTTTCTGTATATTCTCCCATTCAAAAAGCAACTTGGATCAACACACAAATCACCAGCTCCTACACACACACACACAGCTGTGAAGGCAACATCACAGAAGACAAAGTGAAGCCTTTCTGACTGGGAGGGACAGGAAGAAAAGCTCAGGACTCTTTCCACATAAATCACCTGTCTTCCGTCTACATTTGCATTGCTTATGTAAGCTTCCACAAACAAGACTGGTTGGTGTCCATGGTAATACTGGAATTACACTAATAACATCCAACAACAAGCCTGGTTTTGGTTTTGCAAAGGGAGCTTCTATAAACTACATTTGTGTAGAGGAAAACAGACACCACATACTAACAATACTTTTAAGAACAGAAAAACCAGAAGCCTGATTTCTGTTATCTCATCTTTGCAGATTCCCGAATGCATACCCTTCGGAGAGGAATCAAACAAGTCCCCTGTCCTGTACAGCTTTTTATGAAACTTAATACCATTAAAATTTCCATCTCTGTCAAATTTCATCACAACTAGCCAGAAGTGAGGAGAAAACAGAACAGTCATACAGCATGACCACACTGGTTATGCTTTTTCAGGTAATCAGGTTAAAAAGTAGATCCGACATCACAGGAGAACCAGTTCAAAGCTAAAACATGCAGATTATGGAGCAGGATGCCAAGACCTATCATCTGTGTAAAAATTACTTTTAGACTTGTCATTCCAGTCTGGTACCATTGCAGACACTTCATGACCAGTATTAAAACATACCACTTAGCTTATTTTTGCCCGCTTGTTCTTCTTCTTTCATCTTTTTCCTTTTTATTTCTAGGAGCTCTGCATCAAACTTGGCTTTCCAATTAAGGAAATTCTCAATGGTAACAGGAGTGCCATGAAAACGTTGCTGAAAGAACAGAAAACAAGGCTGCAAACACAACTTGCAAAGCTACAGCTGAAGATGAGCAGTCTCTTAATTATTTAAATTACAACACTCCAGAAGCACTGCTCGCTGTGAAGTATTCTGAGAAATTAATCCTAATCCTGAGAATATACAAAGAACACGTTTTTATGGTTTTTGCCATGGGACCCTCCCTTCAGAGAACTATACTGAGGTGGAAACTCTCATGGAAGAACCCTGCATATTCCTTTTGGACCTAGAGTGCAAAAGTTCACAGCTCCCCACTAATACAGGTTATCTATAAGTAGGCAGCACTTCTTATCAACCCTTAAGTGCAATCTACACTGAAATACTGCCCATTAAAATACATTAACCCTTTTATCTTGTTGAAACAGAAAAAAAAGGATTACTTTTTCTCAGATATCTCTTTGCCATTTTCAGAAATACAGAACCTTCCAAGTCCCATCACCCTCCAGCGATTTCTCAGGAAGTGAATGAAGACTCATTAGTTGGCCTTATCACAGCACAATCCACAAATGGTATAACTGTTCTACAGGAGGGCAAACCAGTCTTGAAGATTGGTCCCACTGCTTCCACCCTACCCACTCAGTCTACCAAGGAAGAGAGCCTTCCTCAAACCATGAAGCCCGTGTGCAGCATGTCATATTCTAGCTTTTTTTTGCTCCCCATTCCCTCTTGTTCCCCCTTCTTTCAGCAAAAAACTGTCTACAGCAAATCTGCTTTCATTTGGGAAAAATCCCTGCCTTAGGAAGTAATGCTAGAGCGGACTGTGAATATGCAGTTAGACTCTAAAAAGACTGCTTAAGAAAAAAAGGGAAAAAAAAGATCACTTAAGTGCATTAAACAGTCTTCTTAAGTTTCCATTTTATCATCTTTGGGATAGCTGTTCCTTTCCCACTGCAACTGAGAATTCCTCCTGCATCAAACCAATGTATTTTAAAGAAGCTGAAAGTCTTCTTATTTGAAAATACCGTTTTACTTACTTTCTCTTCTTCTTCTGCTTCTCTTTCTTTCTGTTTCTTCTCTTCTTCTCTTCGTGTTTTTATTTGATCCACTATTTCATTTAATTTCTCCTGTACTGCTGAGACTAGAGTGAAGATCATTACCATTCCTAAATTTTCTTCTGCCTACAACACAAAGAAGGCAACTTCAAACAGAAGAACCTGAATGCATCAACATGTTTAGAAAGCAGGATGTTGTGCAAATGCAGAGGGCACAGCTGACACATTCTGCACCAGTCTCAAAAGCTCGCTGTAAAATTCAAATTCAGCTGGCCAGTTAATCCAGCCAGTTACCCCCAAATGGGTGTGCAGCAAAACACAAAGATGAACGTCTGTGTTCAGGCTATCAATACATTATAGACATCTTCTGAAAGGCTTTTTCATGAATAAAACAAAACCCACAGTAGAAACAGAACTCTAAAATTTGCATATCATAATCACAAGAGACAAGTCACTCAGAACCTTTCTTCTGGAACAGTTTATTCCTTAATTCTATTACATGCTCCTTTGAAGTGAGAGTTTCCCAGGAAAACCAAAAACATCAGCTGATGGAACGAAGGTTATATGAAGTAAACTGAAAATGAAAAAATGCCCACTGAACATATTATGGCAATTTTAGGGCAGTGAGAACTTGTCAGGAATTCCTGAAACCAAAGCAGTGCTTCCTTCTTTCCTTCACAATGCACTCTCACTGATCCCAAAGGTTGATGAGATCCACCCCACCCCCCAAACAGTTATGTTATTAAAAAGAATCAATGTGGCATTTTTTAATATTTCCAAATAAAACTGAGGTGGCTTATTTTCACAAATACTATATATATATATATATATACACACACAGTTAAACACATTCACCTTAAGCTAGAACTGCAAAAGAGAGGAAGCCCTAGTGCACTTCCATTTCATTATTCTGTGTTATCGCGCACACTGAATTAGCCCTCTATCTTACCTCATTAACATAATTTACCCTCAGTAATGTCATTCACCAAACTCAAACCTCAAAGTCAGTAACTATGGTATGGAACAGTTTTCAGATCAGTAGCAGATACCTCAGAGAACAACTGATTTGAGAGAGAAATTCCATCCAAAGTGTGAAGTGGTATCAAGCTGTACCAAGATATTCCACCTTCCTTACCTGCTGCTCCAGCAGTTTTATTATGTCCATGACATCATTATCATCAAGATTCTCCTGTGAGACAACTTCATACAGTGGAGTTTCATCAGGGTATTTTTCTCTATAGGTAAATTTAAGGGTTGTTTGGACAGCTACAAGATAAAAAAACCACATATTCTTATGGTGATAATGCTGTATAACTTTAATTGTATATTTTTCTACTGCATCAACAGCCTAAAGATTATAGAATATAAAATATTCTTGCCTTTAAGGAACAGTCTTCTTACACAGATGTTAAAACAATATGAACAGATTTATACATAACCCAAGCATTCAAAGAAATTAAGATGATGAAGTTTACACTTGCACAAACTATTGAAACCTACTCATGTCTGAAAGGTCTTTAGGAAGACTGAAAAACCTTCTGTGGTATGACAGGTACTAGAGCAGTAATCTCTTCTCCCTCATATTCTACTCAAAGCTGGAAAACAGGGAAGAGTCCTAACAACGAACTAGAGAAAATCTCAGCATATTAACACTTCAAATTCTGTGTGCCTGGCTGGAGTATCAACCTCTGTGTTGGGTTCCAGGGCTCCACGCTGTGGACAAAGACACTATGCCCAGTAGAAGTTATTAAGGAGAGAACTGCATAAGAAAAATGCATTCAATCTGAAGCTGCCCAGAGCCAGGGCAACAAGGCAAAAGAGAATCAAGTTCCTTTCACACACCCTCCCAGAATACCAGGGAGAAGCTTTCCTTTAGCTCCAGACTCACTGTTCTTGGCAGCACAGCAGTCTCTTCAACACAGACACCTGCTCTAAGCAGGACTTACTCCTTTAAAACTAAGACAGCATCAGTTTATTCCTTCTGTCATAGTATCCAGAATAGCAGCTTTTGAACTGGCTTGGAGCAAGGCTTGCTCACAACATGCCCACGCAATTGTTGGTCTTAACAAATACACAGGGACTTGGGACCCACAGCCTTCTGCTCTGGAACTGTTCCTTAAGGGCTGCACGTTCACAGCACACAGACTCAACTCTCCCACGTGACTGGCACAAACACAGTTGCCAGAAAAAAAATCCCCCCACATGTCTGTAAGCCACTACAAGGATGATGACAACCCATACTTTTTGAAGCTATGCTACAAAGCCTCTGAGATTCAGTAGAAAGCAGTCATACAGTGAGAGAGCATAATATTTCTGCAGACCGAACAAGGATCACCCAAATCCTTGAACTATATTTGCTAAGGAATGTTTCCTGTATCAGGCCCCTACAAGGACTTAAGTGGAGGTACACATAGCTGTTGGTGATAGAATTAGGTTTAAACATATATAGAAGTTTCTGAGTAAGACATGACCAACTTACTTTCATCATTTTCTCCAGCTTCAGATGTCACAGTGATTGTGAAAGTTGTTGGCTTTTCTGACAATACTGTTCAAAGGAAAAAAAAGCAACAGTCAGGGAGAGAGTCCTTAAATCAGGCAATTACTTCTTCACATCACTAAAACTGAACTTCTCAAGGACTAATGAAGAAAGCAAGCTCTTGATACAGTGTTAAGGGCCTTTTAAACTTATTAATATAATACTTTTCAATTAACAGCTATTTTCCATATGATGTGATGCCTGGAGTGCTCTTTGAATGAGACCATACATCATCAAACAACACCAAAGGGTTTCACTTTTGGAAAACTTTCTCTTCTGGAAGTTTCACTGTTCCAGAAAGTGCAAATCAAATCAAATGACTTCTGGCAGTGCACTGAGTGTGTGCAGAAAACTACCAAAGCTAATTTGCTTTCCTGTGCTAGACGTGTCTGATGAGCATCCAGTGCACTCTTGACCCTGGACTATTTTTACAGTATGCCTGCACCTATATTTAAGACAGCTTAATGTAAGAAATGCTACTAACCAAGCAAAGTACTAGAATGAAAGTGTGTGAATGAGGCAGCTAGAAGACAGACAGCACGCAGCTGTTATAGACAACACAGCACAGCAAGAGCTATGACCTGTTTCACAGGCTAAAAACCTCACTGCACAATTGTGGGTTGCAGACCATATCCTCATCTAAGGACTGCTCCGCGTCACTGTTATAACCTATGCCCAAATTATTGTACATGCTCTCAAAGTATCAACTGAATTCTGCCTAATTGCCAATGTACTACTACTATCTTCATTCTTCCCTCTTCTCTTGGACATGAAAGCTTTAAATGAGTGAACAATAACTTTGAGTAAGCATCAGAGTAGAGGCTGTATGAAAGAATATTACTCCCATATCAGTATCAGACATCCAGCATCCCCAGCTACCAGAGATCAACTCATATACCTTTAAGTAATCTTTAACATAAAACTGGAGACCTGAAAAGATTTTCGGATTGAAGCAATGGGCAACTGTACTTGGAAAATGCCTATGTGGTGAAGTTACTGCCAAGTAAGATGCTGTAGAACTCTAGGCAGAGTAGATACTGTGCAAGAAGGAAACAGAAAATGCCCCGATTTTTCCACTGTTAATATTCTTTGGATGCCGAATGCCAAAAATCACGTTGGATTAGCCGACATAGTAGATACTCTTGATTGTTGGATGGTAAATTGAAAATCCTGAAAAATTGATGAACCAATGTATCCACAACATGAAAGTTTCAGCAATATAGCATGCTGCACCAGGGAATTAAAGCTTGCCTTTTTTCCACTTGCAATGGAATAAGGCAGGTAGTGGCAATACATTTACGGAGGAAACAGCACCTTTAGGCACCCCAAAACATCCCGTGCCTTACGGTCGCGACAGGCTTGTTGCCGCAAAGGAAAACCGGTCGGCACACAAGCCAGTTCCGCGACTCCCACTTAGGGCCCCATCTTTTGGAAGGCTTCTCCGAAGAGCATCCTTCCAGCACACGGGACCGGGTGCCCACGCCGGGCTGGCTGCCGTGCCACGGCGCTAAACGAGGCAGGGGCAGCGCCCTCGCACCGGGCCACAAGCGCCATCAAGCGCTCTGCTTTTCCCGGCCAGGGAAAGCGAACCGACATCCCGCACACGCCCCAAGCCGCGCGGCTCGCAACCCCCGCGGCAGCCCCGGCGCGGCCTCCCGCTCCTCCCGCCGCACGCCGGCTGCCAGCGCGGCCCCGGCGCGGCCCCGCACCCGTGAACGAGTCCGGGTAGATGGACTCCAGCGCCTCCAGCTCGTTGCGCTGCTCCTCGCTGTAGTCGGTCATCGTGGCCCGCCGCCCACGGCCATGGGCCGCCCGCACCGCGACGCCGCCACCTCTGCCCGCCGCCGCCCGCGCCTGCGTTGTCCCGGCCCGCTCCCGGCCCTTCCTAGCATGCCTCGCGCTCGCGCTAGGCGGGGATGCCGCCGCTGGGCTGGGCCGGGCTGCGCTGGGCTGCACCGGCGGGCGGAGAGAGGGAGGGACGGACGGAGGGAGGCGGCGCAGCTGCCGGCGCGGGGGGGCGGGCGCACGGAGCCCGCCTGGCTCGTCCCCGCTCGTCTTCGCAATCGCGGTGCCCGCTGCTCAGTCAATTCCAGCACTCGCTGCCTGGCGCTCAGCTCCGGGCAGGACGGATCGTGCCTGGCGTGCAGGAGCGATCCTGCTGCCATCCCTGCCTCTCCCGTGAGCGGCGGCCTTGGCAGAGCTGAAGTTGGCGGTCCCTGTGATGCACAGAGTAGTGGTACGGTTCACCCTTGGACGTTCTTCCTTTGAAAATTTACAGGGGGCAGCAAAGGGAAGAGGATTCAAAGCCGGTGCTCTAGGTATTGCGTAAGGGTACCGTGAAGGCGGCTGAATGCCATTTTTGCCAGAAGTCGGAGGTTTATTTGACGCAGCTGATGATTTGCAGCTTGAAGTTAAACAGCACCTGCAAACTTCCCAGGAAACGTTCACCGTGATTTCAGAAGTCCCGTCACATCGGCGGCATCGCCATGATGGATATGCAGAACAGGAGTCGTCAAGGCTAACGAGATTGGGAGCTGCCATGCTTTGGGGGTTACCTGCAAGGATGAATTTAAGACTGTCGAGGGTTAAACAACAGCAGACCCTGATGGGTACTTGGTACACAGACTAGTTTTAAAGTGTATCAGGTTCCTGGCCCCACGGCTGGAAATTTTCTCACAGATACGTATTATAAGCCCAGACTTTCCAGAAAACTTTTACCATGGACATAAAGAGAATAATTTTCAAGTGAGCAAACCGGAATTTTAAGTTGATTCTTGGGTAAGATGAGTCATTTTAGCAGGCACAGTTTGACTGTTCAACTGTACTAACTCATACATTTGTCGGTAATCATGAATTCATTTGGAAGCTGTGCCTTCACTACCAATCCATGACATGCTTCAAAGAGCAGAGGAGTAAAGGGAAATACACCAAATCACTTAAAATACTACAGCTATATTAATACGTTAATATATTGATACATTAATATATATTGTATTAATACATTAATATATTAATACAATATATGCTAACAGGGTGAAAGTCTCTTAGTCTATTGGCAGGCTGACTTCACAGTGACAGATACAGTTAGTATTTCCACTCAGTATTTTAAATTATATACTATTAAGAAAAATACAGAGCAAATAATAACCAGGACAAAATCAGAAACCATGAAGCTTAATTTAAAAATTAGGTGAACAAGAAATTAAAATAATTTTACAGGTCACTCTTAACTGCAACTGTTGCATCACTTTATAGTAGTACTGTAAAACAATAGAAGAAATTGAAAGAATTCACATAGACTAAAGACAGTTTTTTGTCATTTGGATCCAGACATCAGCATAGGGGTTTTGTATCAAAACTTTCAGATACACAAATCAGTTGCATGTGTTCCAGATTACAGTGTTCCATCTTAAATGAAAAATCACAAATATTTTTAAAATTAAATTATAAGTTGTGTTACTATTAGAGGTACTTTGTTTCCTAAGGAGTTCACATAAACAGTGCAGTTCCATTATCTTTTATTAGGTTTGCATGGCCAGATTTGGTAGCAGGAGCACTACAAGGGTGCCTTATGTGAGAAGCTGCCAGAAGCTTCCCCTGTGTCCTACAGAGCCGATGCCAGTCGGCTCCAAGACAGACCCATCAGTGGCCAAGGCTGAGCACCATCAGCAATGGTGGCAGCACCTCTGGGATAAGAGATTTAAGAAGGGAGGAAAAGATCCTGTGCTATAGAAACTGCAGCCAGAGTCAGAATGTGAGAGCAACAGCTCTGCAGACACCAAGTTTGGTGAAGGAGGGGAAGGAGGTGCTGCAGGCTCTGGAGCAGAGATTCCCCTGCAGCCTGTGGTGCAGCCCACGGAAGTGAAACAGATCCACCTGTAGCCCATGGAGGAGCCCACGCTGAAGCAGGTGGATGTCTGTAGGAGACTGTGACCCCACTGGGGGCCTATGCTAGAGCAGACTCTTGGAGGGAGCCCACACTGAAACAGGTTTGCTGGCAGGACTTGTGACCCTGCAGGGGACCTCCCCTGGAACAAGTGGGTCCTGAAGGGCTGCACTCCGTGGAAGGAACCCACTACTGGAGCAGTTCATGAAGAACTGCAGTTTCTGGAAAGAACCCATACTGGAGAAGTTGGTGGAGAGCTGTCCTTCTGGAAGGAGGTACCCCATGCTGGAGCAGGGGGAGAGTGCGAGGAGCCCTCCCTCCAAAGAGGAAGGAGCAGCAGAGACAATGAGCTGAGTGCAACCCCGATTCACTCATACAGCCCCTGTGCCACTGGAGGAGAAGAGAAAATTTGTGAGTGGAGCTAAGCCCGGGAAGAAGGAAGGTGGTGGGGAAAGGTACTTTCAGGTTTGGTTCTCATTAGCTCACTCTGATTTCATTGGTAATAAAATAAACTAATTTCTCTGAGTGGAGTCTGTTTTGCCCTTGACAGTAATTGCCGAGTGATCTCTCTCTGTCCTTATCTCAACCCTTTCCTTATGTTCTCTCTCCCCTATCCAGATGAAGAGAGGAGTGACAGGGCAGTTCTGGCTCCTCCATTTTCTAGTAAAGTGTACAAAATACTTAGATTTTTCCACTTCAAGCCCCTGGGGTTATTTATTAGTAGCAGATAGCATCCTATAGTGTAGCATATAGCTTTGGAGCCCACATGTATATGTGTACATGGCAAGGCAATACTGGAAACATTAAAAAAATTATGCTATGCATTTCCCTCCCCCTTAGAGTTAGAAACATCTGCACAGGGAGTTAGAGAGGAGATGAGTATATCACATCACACCAAACTGACTTAACACAAAAACATCATTAAGCCTTCTTTCACAGAATTCAGTAGTTTTTAATCACAGTAATATCCATGGACCCGGTATATGTATAAATTAAAAGTTTACAGAAGCAAAGCAAACCCTTCTGCACAGACTGAGATTTTTCCCATCCTCATTTGCTATTTCTACAGTAGGCAAGCACACAAACACATTAGAGATTTTGAAGTATTTCCAGAAAGGAGACTGACCTTGCTATTGCTTTCAGCCAGAATACATTTCAACTCAGTTTGCCATATGTCAAGTGTTTGTTCGTGCAGCTGCTATATGTTACACACCCCATGTGCCTTTGTGGGGATTTTAATCTCCTTATCAGAATTGAAAGTTCTCTCATCATTGTATTTAATTCAGCCTTTGATGATAAAATTTCCCCAGTGCTAGGTGTCACTAAGGAAAAGCTGGATTGCTGCCCTTGCTCTATACGGAATGGACCAATTCATAGGACCCAATCAAACTCTACCTATTAAAGGTCCTTTTAATGGAAAGGAAAAAAAAAAGGCATTTGCAAATAACTTTCTCAGTACATACTTATCCTTTAGCACAACTATTAGAAAGCAGAGAGCTGAAGCTTGAAATAGCCCACCCTAATCTAGGCATAGATTACCACATCCCACAGGAGTCAAAATGCCATTAGTAAAGGCATCTGTAAGCATGTACTAAAGGACTACATTAACAAGATGCACTCACTCACATACTTTCTACATCAATGTAATACTGTATTGGAGAGTTCCAGAGCAGCTCAGGTCTGATATAGAGCTAGACAGGTTCCTGCTTTTCTGCAAAGTATTGTGGGGGCTTGGATCTTCAGAGCTGTGTTATGATCCCAGCATCTTCATCAATCCTTAGATATTTTCCATTTGCACGCTCCTTGAGTGCCCAGTCATGGAGGAGGCTGTAGTCATAATGCTCCTCATCCACTCGTTTTAGAAAGGCCAATCCAGAAATGGCTTGCCACTCCCTGAGAGATGGGATACGAATTTCCTTTACATTCTCACTTCCTGGGACAAAGCCAAAGAACTTCTTCACATGCTGCATGGCATAGAGCCTGGAGTGCTGCTCTGTTGCCTCATCGAAGAGCTCCTGCTCATTATGGACATAGCTGCTCCAGTATCTGAAATGTAGAAAGCTGAGCGGAGAGAAACAGCTTGCCAGGCAATAAGAAAGGAACACAGTGATGACTACTACAGCAATCAGAAGCCAGCCAGCCACCTTACAGAAAGAAAAAAAAAAGAAAATAACTGTTAGAGCTGCAAATACTCAGAGTGGTAACTTTTGAGCACCAGAAAATCCATAAGATGATCTTTACTTGCTTTTCCTAAATAATAGCATTAACAAGGTATAAGCCTGGAAAGGGTCTGTTATCACCAAACCCAGTCCATGCCTATTGGAGGCAGCTGTGTAGTAAAATCACTTGTTCCTGTCAAGTGTAAGGAAGTTCTCCTGTACAGTTTTGGGTATATTGCTGTCTCAGCTATTATTGTTAGAAGATAAGCCGTCCAATTCCTAGACTGTATTAGCTTATAGCCTGTTTAAAAGCAATTTCCCTGAAGTGACAACTTAATGCTCCCCCTCTTATTTATCCAGTATGCAAACCTTTAAAATTGAGTCTGATCTTAAACCCAAGATTTTACATGGATTCACATGAAACTCTCACAGCCTGGGCCTCTTAGTCACATGTTTCTTCTGCTTTAATGAAGAAACTTTATACCCTCCCCGGCTCTTGAACTTCCATTTGTCTTACTTGACAATACTTTCCAGGATACTACACAAGGAAGAGTATATCCTCCAGTAGCAGGTAACAAATGAGACAACCAGAAGTAGTGGTTTATATACCTAAAGTTCAGTTCCACTTGAAATAAAAAGTAGGCTTCAAAACACACAGAGATTTAGCACTCAAGACAGAGGACACTGATCTTGTTTTATCCTAGGACTTTGCCTGCTGAATTAGCTCCACCTCTCATCATCAGGCTCACAGGCAACAGAAGCGACACGAGTTACTCACTTGTGACTGGTACCTCAAGAGGAGAATCACTTCATCTCTCACCCGGGCCAGCTCTGGAGGGACCAGCTGACTGCAGGGAAACGTAGCCAGTATTCTACTGCGTTCACTAGCAGTAACATTGGGAGCAGCCCCATAGTAATACTCAGGGACATACTCACTCACAGCACAGATATAATATGAGCCATTTATCAGGGTGACAGCAAGCCACGTGACCGGAGCAACCAGTGCCCTCCCAGTGATGCTGCACAAGACAAAGCACACCAGTTTGCACTTCAGCAACTGGTTTGGTGGAGTCACCTTCTCAAAACGAGACCTTTTGCCTGTAACCAGCCTCCAAGTCTGGTTGTTCAGGGCATAGCCAACAATCAGAAGGATCAATGCAGGCACTCCTAGGAAAGCCAGCCCATAGATAAGGTTCTGTCCAACATGACAGGGACAGCTGAACGTGAAAAAAGAGAAAAGTTGCTGCCCGCCAATTGTCAATATTGCAATTATTGCATTGGCAATAACGACCTCTTTGCCTTTTAGAAAAATTAACCACTTTGGAAGGAAAGTCATTTTAGATCCTATTCTTTACCAGAATCTTTTGCTTTAAGTCAACACTAGCTTTTAGTTATATTTAACTAGTGTTAATAGCAGAGCAGAATAAACACCAACAGCTTGAAAAGAATACCACCAAACACAACACCAAAAAACCCCCTGCTAGTCTTTATCCTCCTACTAATTTTCAGTGGCTTGTTTGCTAGCTTTAAGTATGCTTGCAGACATCCACTGATGTGTTTTAATTGATTCAGTAATTTATCTCAGCTGTTCTGGAAAATTGAGCTTTTAGGCTGTTGTGAGCTCTGCTAGCCCCTTGCTAATTGTCTGAAATTAACAATAAATTCCCCCTACCTTTTGGATGACGTGCAGTGCTATCAAACTGATGGGTAACCTGTCAGGGTTAATTGCCAAGCTGTTTGCTAATCAACAGTAATTAGCAGAAACATGGCATGAGACTAGGAGAAAAAAAAAAAGGAGCCTTCCAGCTATTCTTCATAAAAGATCATCCAAACAAATCCTTGGCAAATGGACTGATTAAAAAAAAAAAGAATTATTTTAATGCTTCCACTTTAAAATAAACTTATCAAATATTCCATAAGTTGCACAATGTTTGGAATCCAAGTGCTGATTGCATTTGATGTCAGTTCTGGGGCAATTCATTGTCCAAACACTGGAATCTGAGATGTAGTTAGCTGCTGGATCATGCAGATTTTAGTGTTTCACCTGTAGGTGGCAAGAAGCTGACATGTCTCTTTTCCTAACAGTGCTGAACATTTCTTTTGGAAAGTTGGGTGGCTTGTTTTGTTTTGGGGTTTTTTGGGGTGGGTTTTTTGGTTTGTTTTTTTTGTTTGTTTGTTTGTTTGTTTATTTTTATTTTATATATATATATAAATATATACATATAATCTGCTATTCACTTCACAAAATGTCAAGCCAGCTGGTATTTATATAGTGTGCTCGTGATTAAAAGTTTTAAGACTTTCTGCAAGTATAGTCAGTCCCATTCCATTGACAGAGATAGATATAAATTTTTCAATTAAGCGTTTCCAAAGCTGGCTGCTGGATATTGGGATGTATGACCTGGACTCTGAGTATCTCTCAAAAATCAAGCCTTAAGCAGGCGCCTGAAAAATTGAAAACATTTCACTCTTGATGATTTTCTCTGGATCGCACTTTTTCTGTGGTCATGCTCTCCAGCAGTTCTACGCACTGCATAACTGAGGCTGATCTGAATATGCAAATACTTGTGTTTAAGTAGTGAAAATTCTGACTGGCTGTCATATAAACATTCCTACCAAAAAAAAAATGTTAGCTAGAAAGTTTATGGGGAAAATTGCCTTCGTATTAGAGATGTCTATCTCCAGCATGTGTGAACTTGGTTGTGTGATATAATAATGTCTGTCTGCATAGCCTCGTCTCTCCCCTTGCAGAGAGGGTTGCTAATAATAAGTTTCATCTCAAACAGCGGTTTTAGCACCCATGGTGTCTGCTTGGATGGCAGAGTAAGAGCACAATGAAATCCCAGAGCTGTCTGAAGATTGTCATTTTAAACCTCCATTTTCTTTCTGTATCACAGGATTTTCAGTAACATTTTTTTGGTACTAGTGACATTATGTTTTGAAAAAAATATCAGTGAAATAAACCTATCAGGCTACTACAAAAATATTTTATAAGAGTCTTCCATTTTGCGTCAGTTCATTTAAAAATCTCTGACTGATTCCTTCTGAGATTTCTTTGGGAACCTGGGTCTTATTTTGTTTATAAGGCAGGAAGGCTTTCCCAAGCATCACTTGTTTACTCAAGAAACACATTAGATGTGAAACTGAAGTGGTGTCCAACACTGAAATATTAATAGTCAGCCTGAGGTTGTTGAATGAGGCAATTTATACAATCAATACAACAACTTCGTACTTCTGCATTTTCATTCTTTGGCATTTGGTTTCATGCTCTGCCGTAAATGATCCTGCTGGGTCATCCTGTTATGGAACAAATTACAGGGTTGGATCCAATTAAGAGCTTGGGTGGCACATCAAACCTTTAAGTACTTGCCTTTGCAGAGGAACCCAGGGTCCTGAGGTAGACATTTAGGCTCTTTATCCAATTCCCAGGAAGAAGTGAGGACTGGATGCAATCCAAAATACCACTACCTGAGGTGACAGCCGGCTGGCCTGTGAGGCAAAAAGATGCTTATGGCTGACATCTGAGGCAAAGAGGATACATGAACAAACCTTAGTCATGGTTTTGCTTTTCATATTGAGGAGCTCTGTAAGCTTGAACTCACTGCCAGTAACCTCATTTATGAGAAAAAGAGATTTTTTTTTTTTTTTTTTAAGGAATGAGAATCATTTGTCATTTCTTTTAAAACATGGTTATTGGAAGACATATTTCCCCTTCCCATACACAGCAAAAAGTTTTTATTCTCCTGTTTGCTGTTTATCGAAACAAAGCAACCATGGCAGAATAGAAAGATTGGTTTCAGCTCCCTTCTCCACCTCATTTAGTAAAAACTCACTCACTCATCTCTTTCTTCCAAAAGCTCAGTCATTATTAGTGATGTGATGTGACTATGCTGCAAAGAAGCTGTGTTCTCCAGCTTTCCTGCCATAGTTCTACCAGTTGTGCATAGTTTCCCCACAGAGAGGATTTTGATATTTATTGGATCAAAAAAAAGACCTGGATTTTGTTACCTAATGCCCAGGGAAAGGTTGGGAGAAAGAGGGAAGTGATCTTCTGTTTTCCATCTGAAGTTTGGAGGAGGTGACTGAATCGTGGTCTCTCTGGTCCTGCACACGTGTTTTCATCACTCAGCAGTCAAAAGGCCGGTGTTCTGTGGCTCCTGTAGCCGCATTTTGAGTTCTATTTTGCATGGATGTCAAGCCTACCTATGCATGTTAGAAAGCATGGTATGAAAGTACCTGCATGACAGATTTCCAGGGAGCAGAGGGGAGCACTGCCTGTGTCCTGTGATCTGCCAGGTCATCAGCTGGATTCAGGTTGCCAAGTCATCTTCATGGTCACTTTGGCCTGGTTAAGGGAGAAGTTCCTCTCCCTGTAACCAGGACAAGCGCTGATGAAAAAGATAATAAGCTTTGTGTTAAGGGAAGAATAGAAACCTGATAATGATTTTTTTAAAACTTAACATATTTCACTTCAGAATTCAGCTGTGCTTTATAGGCAAATTTATGAGATTTTAGGTCCCTGCAGAGAGCAGAAAGGAGGCACTCAAATCTCAAAACACCCTCTTGAGAAACAACCTAACCAAGGAAGTTTCAGCAGGTCAGACTGAGAATGCTTCCCAGGCAGGGCACTAGAGCAAAGTGACAGCAATAGCATTGCTTTGTTTGGAAGCATGGTCAAAGCAGCAGCCACCCTGGACTTTTAGTAAAAGCACTTGTGTGATATGAGAAACCCGCGTTCAAGTTCTTTTTTTCACATAGCTTCAAACCCTCAACACCTACCTTCTTGGGATTTGAAAGAATTCTATTTTCTGTTAGAGAAAATTTAATACAAGGTCTATACATCTGGAAAATGGAGAGCAAACAAAAGCTTGACCCTGCATTTTACTAATTTGGACACCCACCTTTTGTAGTTAGTGCATTCTTGTTTTGGCTCAAAGAATTTTTCGCGCTTTTTTTCCCCAGTCGTTCTATTTAGGCAATATCTAATTTATTATTTACTTCTAGGTTGCACTCTGCTCTGGGGTATTCATGTTTGTGAGAATCCTTGGGCTACCAAAGAAATCATGTACTTACCTCTGCAGGCATAGCTTTCCCATAATAGCCAGTCCATTAGAAGAAACAGGGTGCTGGTGCATCATTTATCTGTGCTTTGGAGCTTTGGGATATATTTTGTGGGTTTTTTTTTAGTTTGATAGGAATGAAGAGAACTGGTGTAGTCTAATGCTCAAGCAGTGTGCCAGACTGACCTTCTTGGGGCTGAAGGCTAAATTTCTCCCCTGAAAAACGTGACAGAAAGGGAGGTGGAGGGTGATGCTAACTTTCTCACTATTCCAATTGCCTTGGATTACTTCTAAGAAGTATATGTTCAGGATTAAAACAGGTGCCAGATATGTACCCACCTCTATTCTTTTCACAGGGCTTCAAGACAGCCCACCAAGGACTTGTTACCCTCACTGGAGCCATTGAATCCCCAGGTTTTTTGGACACACCATTTCAGCTTCATTTTCTCAATCATGTGCAAACCTTTCAAAATGTAGTACATTCTACTCTATACATAGCAATACATGTGTGAATTTACTTGTGAACACATGTGCACGTATGTATTTTCCAAAGGATGTTGATGTGTCCTTACCACGCATTGCACTGTGCACAGGGTTCCTTCACGGTTATGGTATTAATAATGCAGGCTGAAGTAATTCATCCATGCATTCTGAACCGGATAAATAAAATTGTGCTCATTTATGGGTAGCCTTAAGTGCTTTGCAAAGGGCTCGCTGAAGTTAAATTATGCTAATGATAATCTTTTACAGTTTTGTTTTGTATTTTTTTTTTCATGTAATGCAGTACACTTTCTTGTGGAATATGGAATTACTCTTGCAATGTGAGGCATATTTGGTGCTTGTCGCCAGTTGGAGACAATCAGAGAAACAAACCTATCTCAGACCCAATTTAGAAATACAAGTAACTCTCTAGAGAATTGTCACACTTGGCTTTTAAAATTTGTTTAAATTTAGATATGGAAAGTACCTACAATAGTTTCACTTATAAAATGGAACAAGACTTTACAGGGCCAGAAAAGCACCTGCAAAAAAAATGGAAGAGGTATTGCATTGTAAAATTGTCAATACAAGTTCATTCTGTTCAAAATAAAAGCTGTTAGGATGACTAAGCTTTATACAGAAAAAGCTGAAAATCCTTTTATCTGTCTCATTTTTCCTTGTTGAATTGTGTCATAACTTTGCCATTTTTTAAAGTAAACTAATCTTCTTAATCCCGAATGAATCACATCTGAGTGCTTTCTGTGTATCTGTAGTAGTAAATATCTGTTGTTTTACTCTAGCACTGGATCTATTAGTTAATTGAAATTTAATAACAGCATGATGTTCAGAGGAGGCCATATATTTTACTTGCTTTCCTGAGAGGACTCAGTGGGAATGTATGTGCAAGTAAGCCCTATAAGGAATGACAACTACCTGATTAATTTCTAAATTCACCAATGACCATAGTTGAAACTCATTGCAAATCTAAGCTACCATATAGGCCAAATTTACCACAGGGGAAACCAGACAAACTAAGCTTGGATGTTCATAGGAGGATATTAAGAAATCGAGGCTATAACAGGTTAAGAATGATAGAATACCCCCTAGGAACATTGTTAATGAAAGTGCCATTTGCACAAGCTGGCAGCTGTAGCAGGTACAGAGTTTATTCCTCTGGGAAGCTGAGTTCTCTCAATCTGTCCTGGCAGCTTTACACAAACGTGGTGGTAGCAGTGCCTTAAAAGCCACAATTCCCTGCTCAGGCAGACACTAACTCACCAGACTACAGCAGTCAGACTGGCAGAAGACTATAGCTTTTTTAGATTGAAAACAATCAATTTTTAATTACCTTGCACAGCAGTATCTTGCAATTATGTTGTTCTTCGGAGAGGAAGTTTTTGTTAGCTCTCCAAACACCAGAGTCTGATACAAACAACAGAGTAATTTTGCTGTCCCTACAAACGTAAGACCTGTGAATCTCTTGGGGCTGTCCTGTTTGACTTCCCATGTCTGTTAGCTGTGTATTTGATTACAAACCATTCCTATGGACAGAGTGGTTATTTATGTTGTGGACAGTGGCAGATCTGTTGCCAGTCAAATTCCTCCCAAAGGGCTCAGAGAATAGGAGGAGCATCAGCAGCATTACAGACTGCAGCAAACACATCTCATGCAAAAGACAGAAGAGCAGAGAGGACGAAACCTAAGAGAAGAGAAAGAGGAAATACAGTGGTTTAGAGAAAACTATGCTGCTTGAGGAAGAAAAGATATAAACTGACAATCAAATACATCAGGAGTTACACAAGCAACATGTCTCGGTCACCAGGAAGAAAGCAGGAGAACCACAAAATAGTAAGACATTTTTGTAATCTGTTATTAATATTGTGCATGGAGTAAGAATAACCTTTTATTTTATTGATGCATTTTATATACTCCTATTTCTGAACAACCTGAAAGTACTGAAAGGATAGGCATAAGATTGGTAGTACAAGAACAGAGCTACTGGCAGCATTTATGGCTACTATTCCTAATGCTGAGATTCTGTAAAGGCTTGGGAAAGAGGGGCACAAAGTTTCTGAGACTGCAATCTGTTCAGAAGCAGAGGTGCTTCAAGTGTTTATGGTCTAAGATATAAATGCCAGGTAAGTTAATGTACCTCTGTGGTTAGATAGTCATGCAATGAAACACAGAGAGGAGATCTCTGTTCTGTGCTTGAATGGTTCAATTCCACACAAACCTTTCTTCAGGAATTTAGACCCTTAGGTCTTTCTAGTGAACGGTGATTTTTGACAGGAATTGGGCAGTGGAAAAATTCCAGAAGGCTTTAAGACAATGTTGTATCAATTTCTGAAAAGAGGACAGAAGTCTCCACTGAAAAAGAAATGGAAGAGTGTAATATAATTACAGTTAATGTACCTAAGTTTATGGTCAAAAAATTATTCCAGTGGATTGCAACTGTAGTTGATAAATATGATTGTGTTGATATATTATGCTTAAGTTTCTCTAAGGTAATTTTCTTGTTACAACAGAGACTTTTTGCTGAACAATAATAATAAAACAATACAGAACGTCCATTTACTCCATTGAAAACTCATTAATGAGAATTTGGCCAGGAGTAGGATATTATTTCAAACAGGAGTTATCACCAAAATGAGTTTGGAAAATGGTTCTGCATAAGATTTTGAGCAGTGACTTGTTAAAACAGAAACACTGATTAAACTGCGAACTTCTGATGCAAAGGAGCAGGAAGAAGTCTTTCCACCAAGCTGTTCTTACTTTGCTAGTGTGATTTGTTCTATTGTTTTTATTTCTATTCACTATTATTTTTCCACAGGCTAGAGGCAAAAAGCAGCTCTGGTCTGACCACATGCCACCGGGCTGTGGCACTTCCTTTAATTAATTCCTGTCCAAGAAGTTTAGTAAGAGTCAACCTAATCTCTCGCCTAAAGGCCAGCTGCTGCTCCTGTTAAATACAGACAGTTCTGCAGTGCATGGGTGTGATCTGGCAGGGCAGGGAGAGAAGGAAACTTCCCTCCAGATTTTTGCACAGCTGAAGACCCCACACTAGTGCTTGTGTCAGGATCAGTGCAGAGATACACCTTTGGCATCTTCAGTTGCTCTCCATGTTCCTTGGGCAAGGGGCAGTAATCCTCACCCATCCCCTTCATCTTGTGGTTATTCTTTACACTTGTGCTGAATTATAGTATTTTTTCATTATTCTGAGCTGAATTTTTATCTACTTTTTACTTTTTGGAGAATGCAGCTAATGATTTGAATCAGATCAACCCTGCCTTTGTGAACTGGGGTTCCTACTGCAAAATGATTAGTAGCTCATTGCCTCCATCACTCTTCCTGCTGCTGTTTGTCATTATTCTTGGATGGCACTAGATAGCATCTGTCAATCCAGCCAACATACACTCATAAGATGCAACAATGCACCTGATGATAGTAACTCTAAGTATACCAAGAAATGGTATTTTTGATAAGCAAAATCCCTCACAAACTCAAGTGAGGATCAATATAGATTCTGTCCCACTTGAAATCTGGATTTCAGTGATTATGCATCCATGGACAGAAGTTTCTTTATTAATGTAAATGTTATTTTTTGCTTGCTTTTAATACAGCAGCAGCTCAAAAACATGAAGAAGTTGGATTCTGATTCACTTTATTTTCAATTTTTGTATTTTCTGACAGAGCAGAGAACTTTTTGTACTCACATATGGGGCCTTGGTAGCCCAGCTGTGCAAGGACTATGAAAAAGATGAAGATGTCAATGCCTGTTTAGATAGAATGTAAGTACTGCTTTAAATGTTCAGTTTTATCCATAATGCTATTTGTTTACATATATATTACCTTTCAGCTTTTTGTTTGTTATCTTACAAGTTCCAGCATTCTGTCTATGGTTACAGAGAAGACAGGGAAAAGGTTCAATATTCTATCAACAGAAATAGCACTAATTTGTGAATTAAGAGCAACAATTAGCTTTTTAATTCTCTGAGGAAAAGTGTCAGGATTGTTTTCATAGCTTGCACTTGTTCCTTGCTGATCCTTTAGTTATGCTAATTATTAATATAATCTTCTAAATTTTATATACTATATCCGTCACTGGGTTAGGGGCAAATGGGCCTCTCACCTTTAAAAGACCATACAGCAATGAGTGAGATAGCACAAAAGGTCAACGAGGGTGGATTTTTACTTGGATAACCTCCTTGGAAAATTAAGATCTGATGTTTACAAACTCTGTCATCCTGACTGAGACTCCTAGGCATTACTACCATAAAAGTAATTACGTAATGGAAAATCAGCAAGAAACAGCTTTTGAGCTGGTTAACAAGAAGATACAGTAAGGTCTTTGGCAGAACAGTAATGCTTATGTTTCCGGGCAAAGTGGACATGCAAAATGGATTTACAGCAATCACAGTGGACAGAATACCCTGACCACTTTACTAGTAACCTGAAAGTTTGCAAACTAGCTGTAGCCCAATAACTATCCATCAGAGTAAATTTAAAAAAAATCGTTGTTTGAAAAAAAGAAAAGTAATTTATTCACAAACTTATAAGGGATAACATCCCTCAGATATTTTTTTATATTCATCTCTCATTCAGCCCTGGTGAAAATCACACATTTAAAAAACGCACGGGCTTCTTTAATGATGCCATGGTAGAAATTACTAGAGCAGTTTTGGAAGATGTGGAGACAGATTTTGCTCCTTATGTTTTCATTATTGCAGTTGTTTCTATAAAATCTTTTTGTTTTGAGGAAGACTTGATAATATAATGACAGGCTTCGTCAGAACAATCTGTTCTTTACTTCTGTGGTTATGAAAATGGCCCAGCTTCAGAAAGAAATGTCACAGCTCAGCAGATGTGTGACAGGTGGGGACAGCATACTTACCTCTCTCTGTTTGTGTACATATATAGTCTGTAGTGAGAAGGGTGTTTTTCACTGTACAGTTGCCAAGTAGCTACTTACCAGTCTGTTAATAATTTGACTTTGCAAATCTAAGGCATGAAAGTTGAAAAGTATCTATAGAGTCTTGTATGTCACTAATACATACCCTGCTAAGTGCTGATGACCCATTTGCCAGTGTTATTGATACTTAGGCAATAGATAAATATTTAATTGTTTCTAGACATGTGACATACTGCAAATTTAATCTTCATGCTGCCAAACACACTTTTTCGTTTTGTCGTCACATTAGACATCAGATCACTGTTTGCCTTCTTGCCAAAGATGTTGTACACAAATCAGTAAGAAACTCCACTGAGTTCAGGCTGCTTCCCTGAGGGCGTAGGGCCTCCAACGAACAAGCAGATACTTCCAACATCCACATAACTGGAAATGAAAAATTTCCTAAAAACAGTTCTGAGCTTAGTACCCATTCTTATATAATATTTTTGTCGATCTCTTTCCATTTTTCAGAAAATGGTTAGAGTCACAGCTGTTTTCCATGCTAAGAAGCTATTGACCTTTGTTAATGTGTCAGAGCTAGGAATGAATATTTGATTTATAAAAATTCCATTATCTTCTATCCTTTTTTATTTCTCTTGTAAAAAATTGTAGTATTTTAAATACAAAATGGAAGTGGTGGTGTACTGAAACTCTGTGTTAACTAACAACTCCTGGATTTTTTTTTCATCATCTAGCTAGAGAGAGATAACATGTTAAATAAAAAGACAAACAGGTAATTGCGAAGGAAGAGTGAAAAATTAGGTGAAGAGGTAAGAGGAGAAAGTGGAAGAGATCAGATGTGAGTGCATTTCCTGTGGGTTCCCCTGGCTCCTGAATGCTGCAATGAGGGTGCCCAGGGTTTGGTGTCCATATGTACGGACAACGTACAGACAAACTGTGGAGACAATTCATGTCATCCTTGCCAGGAGTACGCTGCTTAAAAAAGTATGATTCCTTAAATCATTACATGGACAGCAGTCCCACTGTGCTGCAAAATGTGGTAGAAAGAAGAATGTGGACCAGCAAAATCTGTTGTCGTTAAAGTCACTCAGTTAGGAACGTGCAGCTGTTTTGCTGACAAAGCACAAGAGACACATTACAGAGATGGTAGGTGGAAAGGAGCTCCCCATTTTGAATGTTACCTTTCCTTGTTTCCTCCTTAGGGGATACAGCATTGGCATAAGGCTGATTGATGACTTTTTGGCTCGTTCTGCTGTGAAAAAGTGCCGCAGTTACTCTGAAACCGCAGACATGATTGCACAGGTAAATAAGGTTTGCATTTTCTAAAGTGTCACCAAATTCAGTGGTCTTAGCTTAGAATCATATATTCCCTTCCTTTTTTCTCTTCCTGGGAACATAAGTCTTAACCATCTCATACCGATCTTAAACTTTGATATTTTTACTTCTGCCATTTGTCTCTTCTCATCATCTCCGTAATTATCTTAGATATCTTTTAACTTTAAATTGGTAATATTAAGAATAAGCTACAGGATTTTCTGCAAAAAGAAAACTCTCAGTGGTAGCAAAGAAGAGCTGTAAGAAAGGAAAATGAGAGGAACATTTTCCTGACTACCCACAAATCTAGTAATAAAATCAAAAAGATAAAATCAGAGCATGTACTTTCACCTACTTTGATGGAAATTTCCCTTTCATTGAGTAGCTGCTCCCACTTCAGACAGACAAGAAAGACACAGGTTTCTACAGAGGTCCTTTTGCCCCCATTGGCAAGTTAGAATTCCAGGGAATTTCAAAGAGAAATTTAAGTTAGAATGTTATATAACAAAGTTCCTCCTGGTAAGCAGCTCTGGGGTAGAGGATCCATTGGAAACAGTGAGGACAGCTGAATGAAACTTATGAGACAAGCAGCATTTCAATCGCTGTTTTAAAATACACTGCCTCATTAAAAAATTAAAGCAGGCTGCAAAATCACATTTTTGTTCACTTTTACATTCTTCTTCAGGTGGTATTGGTACTTTATTTTCACATATATCTGGTTTTCTGGGTCTTACTCCTTATAGTTCCCTTCTTTACAAATGCATTATTACAGTTGAACCATCATTCTTAAGTACAGGGTATTCAACAGCAAAGTACAGTGAGAAATCAACAATGGAAAAAGACGCTATTTCTCTGCAGGTTGTACTTCAAAAGAGACTTACTAAGAGAAGTAAAAAATTACTTGGGAAGATTGGAACAAACTTTAAAGCACACGGTGTCCCTTTGAAAGACTATTTTTAGCAAACTGAAAAAGGAGTTCTGTAGTAGGAGTATAACATTTCTGAGGCAAAATGTGATATGGACAGCATTTTCACATTTCTTTGGCAAAACAATTAAAAAATAATCTTCAAGCACATTTTCTGAGACACACACCAACAAAACCTGTGTATAGTGACCCAGTAAGTAACTGCAAATACTCTACTAATGTTTTTAGTTCAGAATCATGAAGCTGTTTACATGATCTCCTTAACTCTTCAGCAGGATTGTTCCCAGCCAGGAGAAAGTGCTTAAATACTTAACTGCACTAAGTCTTCAGAGGTATAAATCTGTTTGAGGATGAGTAAAACCAGTTCAAAGTTAAAGTAATTAAGACAGTTAAGCAATTCAAGTAGTTAGAGCCAAACCTGCTGTTAACATAGCCGTTATCCTGCAGTTCTTTGGAAAACAAAGAAGTCTTTAAGATCAGGCTGTGGGTGTTCCCTGTGGAAATGGAAAGAGATGAAGCAAAAGAAAAACACGTAAAATGAGGACTACAAAGCCAGCTTCCCAGATTAAGAAATAAATACTGGAGGAAAGGTGCACCTAAGGCAGTGACTGGGAGCTTGAAACTTCCACCATTGGTTCAGACTGCAAAGCCTGGGCTTTACTGCAACCTTATACAGGGCTGGAGAAGGGCCAATGAGTTTTGATAGAGCCAAAGTGAGCCCTTCTACACCAAGTTCCCACGGCATCCACTGACTTCCCATGTTGGTCTTGTGACTTGGCAGGGTTACAGTTGGGATTGAATTAAAAAAGAGATTAAAGAGGACATGTTAAAGTAGGCTTTCTGGCAAATTGGGGTAAAAAATGGAAACCAGTCAAAGAATGATTTAAGAACAAAGCCCAGCTGAAGAAGTAATGTCCAAGATGGGATTCAGAATTTGGATCTGAGTATAACTGAGGATTACTTTTGAAATGAAGGTGATAATTTTTCTCTATAATCCTTCAAAATCAAAATTTTAATTCAATTCCTCCTCATAGGACCTTGATATAATTGATCTGAACAAATGAGTTGCAAAAAACAGCTTCTGGTTTTAGATCTAGTCTTCATACTACCTGCTGTAGCACCAGGAGGTGTTCATGTGTGCCAGAGGTGGAAGCAGCCAGACCACACCCTCTGGTCCACAGCGAGCTGGTGCTGGCTCACAGCCTCCACTGCTGGATTAAACAGTGCTGTGCCTAAGGATAGATCTGTTCCTGAAAAGCAGTGGCTGCAGAAATGGGCTTTGTTGTGGACACTCAGTACCCTGTGAACACAGGAAATGAACGTCTCTGGAGCTTTTTGCAGAGAGCTCCCTGGGGATAACAAGGGATGGGATAATCCAACCATGTCAGCCCCCAGTCCAGAGCTGTAGGACAAGAGAAGTGATTCCCCTTGTCGTGGAAGGTGCTGCCACACAAGGTCCCTGTATATTGACATATGGCCAGTTTGAAGGTCTGGCAGAAGCTGGCAGAGTTGATGAAGCTGGTAAATGTTGGTTTTCAGATTTCAGCGGGGAGAGGGAAATGCATAAGCAGGTGGCTGTGCTAAGTAATACAGTCTACTGTGGTAGACAGAAAACAGAACATTGAAGTGCTGCACTGTGAAGAGTAAAGAAAAGCTCAGAAGAGAAGTCAGGAATCGGCAACAGATGGCAAGACCTTTAATGTATCTTCCTCTTTCCAAACACTGACTGGAAAAATACTAAGAATGAAAAGTATGCTAGCAGAAATATTATTTTGGGTGCCTTTTCCCTTTTAAGCAGATGAATTCTGGTCCTTCATTAATCTTGCTATTATGCCGTTTGAAATCATGGCTTTAATTTTTTTTACAGTCTGTATTTACTTACTTGGCATCATGACTTATGCATGAAATGTTTGGTAGTGAAAAGTCCCCAGTAGTATGTAGAGGGATTGATAGGTGAGTGGCTTCCCAAATATTTCAGTAATTCTAGACTGTGTTTGGGCACCATCAAAATGTTAATGATTTTTATTCTTGCTGCTTGAGAGAGGTGGAATGCTGGTTGAGCCTTTGAAAAAGGGCCATGATACATTTTTAATTCTGACTGCATAAATCTCATTTTCTCATTAAGCAATACATAATGTCGTAGAGTTGCAAGTAACATTTTCAAAAGTGATATTTTGCTTTATATGGGCATCATTTTGGTGGCAAGCCTATGTATATTTCTAAACAGATATTCTTTTTTCTTCCATTTCATGGAAAAAATGAGACAGATTTATGGGATGCAACTTTTAAACCACCTCATTCATTTTACTTTCCAATCTTTTGGAGTCACAAAGACTGAAAAGACCTTTGTTTAATCCTCTGAGAAGCTGTAAATGGTAGTTTTAAAGTAGTTGCTGTCCAGTTATAGCCTGGTTAAAAAAAAAAAAAGTGTTCATTGAATTGCTTATCTATGCACTTAAATTATTTTTCCTGCCAAGACATTTTCACAATTTTCACTTTATAGCTTTGCAAATTGGCCTTAATTTGGTGCTCCATTGCAAATCAGCTACTTCTTTTGCATAGTTTCCATGCAAGTTCTCTTTTACACAGGAAATTTTAACAATAGAATTTGGATAGATTCATCATACTATAATGTAAAGTACAGCTGAAACTAAATTGAAAGCATATGAGGGCTTAGCATGGTTAAAACATCTTTATTCTTATAACAAAGACTTCGAGTTTGATGGAGCAGCAGATGTGCAGTAGAAGAAGAGCTAAGAGAATTTTAATGAGTAAACTGAGGGACAGAGCACAGAGAATTAAACAGAAGTTTCCTGTTTTCTTGTGTACTCATATTTTGATGAGTATCAGAATTAATGCAAAATCTAAATTTTCCAGCAGAAAATGTTGATCTTGCTGTTTGTTTTTATTTGGTGGTTTATTTGGTTGGTTTTTTTTCCTCTCTCTCCAGTTTGTTTTGGACAGTGTTGACATTAGTCTGTCTCCTTCTGAGCTGCCGTGGTAGCTGCTGAATTTAGGGACAATGTTGCTAGAAAGCAGCTTTTGCAACAGCCCCTTGAAGGACAAAGTTAAATTTGCCAAACCCTCATTCCAGTTGAAAACATAGGGTCAAACTGGCTGTTATTTCAGTCTGTTTTTATAGAAGTATTCTAGGACCCACACGGAAATTGCATTAAGTCACAGGCATTTTGGTAAGATAAAAGAGTCACACAGCCCTAGGAATGAGGATCAGTGAGAGACGGGCTCCTACCAGGCACTCATTGCAGCACAAAGTGTTCAGCAGCTGCTCTTGTGGGTGGAGACACGCTCAGCATAAGTTACCTGCAAACGTGAAGCAGGGAAGGAGGAGGAGAGGGGAATTCACCTTGGATTTGCCCCTCCACAATAAAGCAGAAGATAGGGCTGGGAAGTGCTGCTGTTTCAGATGGCATGGGACACTCAGGTGCAGAGCCCTAAGCTTTCTTCTGAGGGAAAAGAGGATGCCAAAAGCTCTAAGTGGGATAACTCTGTCTTTCCTCCCTTCCCTCTACCAGCTATGCTTTTGCCTCTGTGTCCCAGATATTATATCACACTGGAGGCCTTATCTTTACATCAACCTGCTTGTTTCCCATATTTCTTTGATCAACTCAATAATCTACTTGCTGTTCTCCCCATTGCATCCCTACTTGCTTTGATTTTCTGAGGAAGGAGGTGGGAAGACAGTTCTGGAAAGGGAAGTTTGGCCCAGGCAGCAGGGCTGTCCTGTTAGGGGGTGTCTCCTCTCCCCTTGTATGCAGGCAGGAGATGAAATGGGGCTGGACATAAAATGTTGTGGCGGTTCTCGTAAGGAAAGATCAAACCAGACAAATAGGAAGGGTCATATAGCCTGGAAGTAGGTAGATGCTATACCAGGAGAGGATCCTGGGGAGAAAATGTTTGGTGTATATGCCAGGCACAGTGTCAGACATATCTGCTGTTCATTCTGACTTTCATTTTGGCAGAGTTGCATCTGTGCTTTCAGCTGCAGCAGGCGCATTTAAGTGTATAACGTTGTAAGTGTGCTGCTAAGTGGGTCATCTGGGATGAAGGAAATTTAAAACATTGTCTCAAAGGTCACAAGTTCTTGAAAACATATAGAGAAAATTCTAAGCAGAGAGTTGAATTAACTCTTGGATTTTATTTCATAAAGAGTAATGGTCTGTATATGCATATAGATGCTTTCACCTGCTGAAGAAGCACAATGAGTAAGAGAACAGCTGGGCAGAATACCTTGGTTTGTTGAGAAGAGAGTGGTTCAAGCACAGCAAAACTATGCTTCTTTGCAGACTCAGAGAGACTGGCACAAAAGCCTGCCCAGCCACCCCAGGCAAAGTAACTTTGTTCTCCTTTTATACAGCGTTTGCGAATACTCTGAACATCCTGAGAGCCACGTGATGAATTCCAAGTGGGTGAGGTAAAGCATAGGGCTCTGGGGTGAAATGCATTTGTCAGAGGCACTGACTGTGCAGTTGCCTCACCTGCTGGTTCTTCTTGCTCCAGACACTAGGTTTTCCTAGGATATTCAAAAAAATGAAAGCCACTGTTCTGCAGAAATATTTTCTTGTCTTAAAAAATGGAATTTCCTTCCAGGCCCTCTGTTGTACTCTGGCTGCAGGCCCAGTACAAACATATTACATAGCACTACAGGCTGCACGCAGTGCCTGAAACTCACTCAGAACTAGAACTTTATATCCATACAAAGAGAACATCTAGAGAGGGAGAAGATAATAGGGAGATATTCTACAGAGGCAGAACATCCAAAGACAGAGAAGCCTTGAGGTGACTGGTGACTCAAAACAAGGCTGTACCTGCAATTGGCCTGGAAATGACTTGGGTGGAAAACCTCTACTTTCTGGGGGCTGTCAGAAAGCCGTACACATCTTCTGTTATTATATTCACACACTTTAAATGACTTTACTTCTTGGTAGTCTTTTGATTTACATAGGACGAGCACACTGTAGCACATTTTACATAGCATATTGTTAAAACCCTCTTGTAGAAGTCATTATTCATTTCTTTGTGCTGTCAGCTCTTGATGCGGAGCCAATGACCTGAACCCTGGGTGCCGTGGAGTACTGCAGCCTTTTCACTCGTGTAGGGAAATAATTTCATTCCATCCTTTTGGAGCAAATATCTAACTGGGAGGGAACATGATGAAGAAGAAAGAGGCTATTTTGAAAAAATATAGAGATGAAACCATCTAGAGGTATGCCATATTAACAAGATATTAAAAAGCTGAAAGTATACTTGATCTATGGTATTTCCCTTCTGTCCGCAAGGTCCAGCATGGTCTCTCTTTCCTCACTGATTCCTTTCTGGCCTTCTTCAACTAGCCTGTGGATCGTGCTATAATGCTGTTTGCTGCTGCTGAAAGAGTAGAGCTGGGAAGCATCTTCCCATGCCTGGAAAGCTGGCAGGGAAATGGGTTCTGGTTCCTTGTTTTCAAAAAAGCACTTCAGATTTCGCTCGCTCAGCTTGGTGGCATACAGCTGGAAAATCTGCTCCATTTGCTCCTTCTCTGTCCCCTCATACACTCTCCAGAACATCAGCTGGAGGTGGCTGACTTTTGACTGGCAGCTGGCACAGCAAGTGGTGAGCAGGGAGAGAAGAGCTGTGGTAACTATCACACACCAGCCTAAAATCTGAGAAGGCAAAAGAAATCAGTTTCAGGTTTAAAAGATTCAAGTGAAAATGCTGCTTAAATCACAAATGTCTGACAGAGTGACCACACTTTGTTTGCATTCAGTGCTGGCATTGATGTTAACAGGACATCCATATGGGGACTGAAGGGAAGAGAAAGTCCATCAGCATAGAGGCTTCTCAATAGTGCTCCTTTTGGTATCTCTCTGGTAAAGGGTAAAGTGTTTTCTGTCTCCTGAAAGCATTAAATAAAACTACCCAACAAGAATTACTAATTTTGAATCATGAAGAACTACAAAACCAAAAAGGGCAAGTAACTTTTGTCCCAGATCAACCAAACTTTTAAACTGTGACCACTGTTAGATGTGTTGTTTTCTGACTTCTCTTTAATCTAAAAAAACCTCCAATACAACAACTACATTAATTAACTAACAGGAATATAGAAGATGGTCTTAAATTTAAAGTGTTCCCCAATTCTTTTGCCAGATGATTCACTGAAATCTGAAATCTGTGCTATTCTTTTGAACCTTTGTTTACTTTGATGAATCAATCCTTTGCTGTGGAAAGCAATCTTTATGTCAAAACTGGCTTAAAAATTGCTTTTTTGTCCAATCTTTTGTCCAATAGAACGCTAGGAGGGGAGGGCATGACAAGGAAGAAATAGCCTGTGCATTAGTAGGTCTGTGGTACCACTGGAATAGAACCCAATTCATCTACACACTGATTACAAATAGTTGCTGTATCTTCAGAGAATTTTGGTTTTGCTGAAATATGCTTTTCCAGCATCACTCAACTTCTTTCTTCTGTAGCAGCTTCAGATTTTGACAATTCTGTCAAGAACGCTTTAAAAGAAAGAGCTACTTCCAAAATGTCTTCCTCAGCAAGGGGAGAGGGTGGAAAAATGTGCTTGAAATTGTCATTGTGGGATGTTCTCCCCTAAGGAGAGCAGAGGTATGAACATAATTTTTTCCTGCCTGTGCCACTGGCCTAGCCAATAGTTTTACTCTTCTACTCTACTGCAATGTGTAAAAAAAAAAAAAAAGTAATTCTGTTTTCAAACAGTGGAAAAAATTCCAATGTGGGACAAACATTCTAGGGTTCAGAGGCTCATATGAACTGGAACTGATTTCCCATGCTCTAATGGTGATGATATGGAGAGCTGCAACCTTTCTCATGTGAACTCTTGCACTGATATTAAAAAAACAACCACCAGTAAAAATCTGTATTTAGCTGATGGAATACAGAAAGTTTCCTCAGGGAAGTCTGTGAAAGAGAGTAGCTTGACAAACAACCATTCTTAGGAACTGGTATGGAAGAATAGTTAGAGCTTTCTTTTATTTTTCCCAACCACTTTGTACCGACTGATGATTTATATGGGTATTTGAGAAATTGGTCTTTTTAGCAATTTTTCACTTTCTTGCAGCTTGGAAAATGAACTCATATCTTCTCATGCTGAAACTGAATCATTGGTCTTTCGCTATTTCTTATACTTACAACTCAAAGTCTGAAGCACTGTTTGTTATTTCCTTCTAAAACTAACAAATAAATTGCTTTGTCTGCAGTGCAGGCTTTGTCCTATTTGCATGAGGACTTGAAAATAAAACCAGCTCTTGGAGAGGAAATTGTTCCAGATGGATACAATTCCTGAAAAAAGCTTGCTGGCTCCACAGTGTTTTCTCTTTTCTGTAGCCTTTTTTATTTTGTTGTCTCCACCGTTTCGATTTTTTGTCTCTGAATTTATTTGCATTACAATGCAGAGAGCAAAACTGTATCGCACAAATGTTGTAAAACGTAACAAGGTCTCAGCTTTGCACGGTCTGCTTGCTTTATTGTTTCTCACTTCCTCCAAGCAGGACAAAAACATGCTCATATTTGGCATCATGAATATAAGGAGCACAAACAGAAACACATTATGTAAGCAGTTAAAAATATTTCACAAATCTTATTTTCCAGTATTTTTCTGCTGTTAGTGACCTAAGATTTCCCTACGGTTATCACAATGGTTTAAAATAGGAGAGAGTGGCATGAATTTTTTAATAGGACAGACCCCTTTAATGGGGTGACATCTGTTAATTCAGCCTCCTAAACAATACAGTTGTGGTTTTTTTCTCTTTAAAGCAATCTCCATCCAGGAAGAAAGCTTTAGGTTTTCTGATCTTATTGACCCTGCCACCAGTGGGGCCCCCTGGAAATATGGAACAGCTCAAACTGAACCAAAAGATGGATTGATTGTATTTTGCAAGGCTGCCAAAACATTGTTTACGTGAAGCCAATGGTTTTAACATAACATCTGTCATCAGGATCTTCCACACATAAATGACAGCAACAGTACAATCTGGATAATGCTCTTTGTTTATAGCATTTCTTACCTGGGACTGTGCTTGAAGTGTTCGTTTCAGTTCATCACTCTCTGAAAAGGGCATGGAGCTTTTGTCACAGGCTACCTTGTGTAGCTCTTCAAAGCACTTTTCCGATTTGCTCTGGCAAACTGCGTCTAAGTAGGCAGGATTTTTCAAGCCACTCATGGCACATTCGTAAAAAGTCCCGTTGAGCAAAGCCACAGAAAGCCACATCACTGGAGCTACCACAGCATTTAAAGTGATTTGTCCAAAGACGTAAAAGAAATGGCAGACATTTCCTCTGGGGAATATTTTCCTGGGATTCACCCAGCAGCCTGTAAAGAGTTTCCAGGTCTTGCTGTTCAAGAAGTATCCAATAACTAGCAATACAAGAGCTGGCGAGAAGAGAAATACCAAACCGTACCTGAAGTTTTCGTTGCTGCAAGGGCATCTGAAAGCAACAAGAGAAAACACACGTTCACCTCCCATTGTCAGCAGCGCCATAAAACTGTACCCTATAGCGGTTTTTCGGTTCATAAAGAACTTCAGGATTGTTTGGAAAGCATCCATGTCTGATACTCACTAAGGAGGTGAAAATCAAGGCAGCTTCCCTTCGTTCCCAGCGGTGTGCAGCAGGGCAGAGCTCTCCCGAGGGGGAAGCCCGCTGCTCTCCCGCCTGCCCACGCCCTGCCGAGATAACGCCGTGATGTCACTGTCTGCAGAGCGGCGCTCGCAGGGGACCCTGCCGCTGGCAGGGCAGATGTTGCACATTTAGGGCAGCATTCACCGGTAGTGGACAGAGAGCAAGCAGTGCTCTGTGTAACCAAATAGGTTTGCAGTCTTGGCATTCTTGTTCTTGGTGGGCTGTTTGTTTTTTCAGTGACGGCAGATGGAGATCTGAGTAAAAAAAACCACACACTCGGCCAGTTGCGGGAGATCTTGAGCCGTGATTATAAAAGTTGCTGGCGAGGTAGTGGATGACCTAATATAGATGCTAATGGTCCCAAGGGGGTAGGACATGACTGAAAGCAGACGAGTGATAACAGTAAAACCGCTTTGTGTGGGGTTGTAAATGTAGGAACATCAAAGAAGAACAGCTCTCTGCTGTGTTTTCCCGGAGCATCACATAGCTCTAGATTTGCATTGCTGGCTTAAGCTGATCACAGAAGAGACAAATGTACCTTGATTTCTAGCCTGTCTGGCTCTCCCTCCTTTTTTCCTAGGGTAAAAATTGGTCTAAGGGATGCTACTTCCTAAAGTTTCACCTCTGGTTTGCACACAACACATTCAAGCAGCAGAGTTTTGTTCTTTTGCAGGTTGCTTTCAAGATGTATCTCGGAGTCACCCCTAGTGTGAGCTGCACTAGTGCCGCAGGGAATGAATTCTCCTTGATCCTGGACAAAAACCCACTAGTGGATTTTGTGGAGGAGCTGCCAGCAGAACGAGCATCACTTTGCTATTGTAACCTCCTCTGTGGGGTGATTCGAGGTGCCTTGGAAATGGTGAGGGAGTGCACATCTCTTTTCTCCATTCCTTGTTAATTCACAGAAGCACAGGAAAACAAAATCACTTGTTCAGATAGATGTAGGAAATACAGTATTATTTAACCTCTCAGGTTAAACTCTATATCTAGATAAAAGAGGACAAGGCTGATCCTGGATCCTGAGGTAGAGAAGCACATGGATTAGCTCACCTCCACACTGTCCCTGCCTGACTGTTCAGTCTGTTCAGTGGCTGATTTGGGTGCAAAAGCCAGGTGGGGTCAGGAAGCCAGGTAACACTTAAAGTGGAGGGACAGAGGGACATGTTGGGTTCCTCCACTGCTCCTGGAGCCTATCACACTTCCCTGCACAGCTGTAACCAGTAATAGTCATCCCTGATTCTCTCTAAATACGTCAAGATAAATAATATTCTCAGGTTACCGTGGTACCTGCTGAAAGAGAGATCAAAGTGTGGATGGGTATAATGTTAAAACCAAAGCATCAGAAGTGTATCTAATCACATTCCAAATTTTCTTCTTAAATTTAAGGGGCTTTCTTTAAAAAAAAAGGGCATAATTTGAAAATTTCTGACCTGCAGAGCTTCTTTGGGGAGATTACCTTTGGGCTGCTTTATGTTTCTGTCAATATCCAATTTGGCATATAACTTACATTTCAGGAGGAAAAAACCTCAACCCTGCCATGTTATGTATATACATTAGTCTCAGAATTATAGTATCTGAAACAAGACTAATTAACAGAAGTATTATATAATAAATATTGGTACACAACCAGGAAATTTTGTGATCACAAAATCATCAAGTATGCAATTCAAGGCCTCAGAAGTAAGCAAAGCACTGGGAAGAAGGGTAAGGTATTATACAAATTCCAGTGTCTATAAACTTCCTTTGTATTAGCTTAGTTGGGAAAGTTGTTTTAAAACAATCTAGAAATCTGTTTCCTATGAAACCTGAGGAAGGGGGTCCTCTTGTGGTAAGAGAGAAAAAGCTCATTATACTGAGGAGGATGGAAAACTGGGCATTTCTTTGCTTAACTGATCAGACCTGATTCTTTCTAGGTTCACTTAGCAGCAGAAGTTACCTTCCTCCAGGACAGGCTGAAGGGAGATGCTGCGACAGAAATAGGAATTACATTTTTAAGGAGGCCTGAAGACAGAAAGCACAGAAGGAACAAATGAAAGAAATATTGTGAGAAAGCCTTGCTGAGGGATACTTTGTGCCTTTTGTTTCAGAAGAAGACATGGAGGGTAAAAATGTCTTTGCTGAGCCAGCTGCACCAGTCACCTGGTTGAAAGGGGAAGAGAACTGGGCAGCAAAGAGGAGGGGCAGGGCAGGGGAGAGCAATGTTAATTGTCATGACACAGATATCAGTAAAAAAGATCAAAATTATCTGCCCTTCCTTCTCACATACCCAAGCTCTTGAGCTTAATGGCAGTTTTATCTCAGTATTTAGTGTGTGCTAAATATTCATTTGTATACCAACTGTTCTCAGATAAAGATGACGACCTTTTCCCATTTTGATTGTCAGTAATGTTTCAAAGCATGGGTGCTAGAGGTGCTTTATTTCCCTGGCTGTGTGTGATTATCTATGCAGAATTCATATGCTGTGATTGCTGTCTGCAGTGTCTCACTGACAGGTGCATGTTTTGATGTATAATGCTTTGCCATTCATTGTCCTCCAGCCTGGACATCCTGCTGTCTTTGAAACCAGAGAGGGATGGGTCTTCACTGGTGGCAGGAGCTGGTTGTGTTCCTTCCAGCTCCTCAGGCACCACATGCAGTTTTGCTGGCACTCCTGTTCAGTCCTGTGCATGCACCAGCTGCAGCACTCTGACAAGCGCAGCAATGCTTGTGTCGCTCCAAGATATGGAGCCATAGCTCATGTCAGCCTTCTCTCCAAGAGCACTGATCTTGTGACCAAACTGAACGAAGCATGATGTATTTAATGTGTAGCCACTGGGGATCTGTACCTGCCCAAGGAAACCTGAATAAAAATTCTGAGATTGCCACACAACTGGTTTGGTGGTCGTGTTGTCTGCTCTTACCTGGCCTTCACCACCAGCTGTCGAACATCTTCCTCTTGGCAGTGGACTTGTTACCACAGCATGACGGGGAAGTAGAGAAGGAGCAGCCTCACAGACACCCAAGTTATAGGAAAGATTTAAAGTTGTTAGGTGTAATACAAGATGTCTGGATATTTTGTCAGTTGGACAAAACCCCAGGTCCTAGCACAGCACCCTATCCACAGAGACAGCTTACCCTCTTCTCACCAAAACGCTTGTTTTAAACTGAAATACCAACAACTAAGTTCAATGTAGCCATGAGTTAACTGATTTTATCAGTGTGATTTGTACCTTCTCCTCCTATTTTTCCCTCAGTCTGTTCACATCTTAATCATGCTAAGTGGGGGCATCTCTTACCTTGGCAACATCAGGGTTCATTCTCACCAGACCTGTACAGTCCTCATGATAATCCCTCTCCCTTTGTTTGTCTTAATAGTGTGGTACAGTGGTGGCATAGTGTAATGGAGCTTTAAGTGACCAATTTTGTAGGGAACAAAACATAAAGTATTTGTTACCCAGCCTTGGTCTCAGCGCAGCTGCTGTTACCTGCTACCAGTAAGACATGGCAACATTTACACCAGTAACAAGTTTCCATGCCTTTTTAAACTTTCGTGGGGTTTTTTTGTTTGTTTGTTTTTTTAATTAGAGCTGAAAGGTGGTGTGGAATTTGTCTGATTTCACTGCCTGTGCAAGAGCCCTCAGTGGGGTTTTTGCTGGTTATGACCAGCTGGTTGAGGCGGACATGTGGCTGACCACAGTAAAGGTTCCTTATTGGCAATGGCCATTTTTACTTTTTCCAGCAACACTAGCCAAATATTCTCTTTCCAAATTATTGTTATCTTGAAAGTGACTGACCTATACTGTCCTTGTTTTCTTACATAACTACAGAATTGCTAGGGTTGGAAGGCACCTCTGAAGGTCATCTAGTCCAACCCCCCTGACAAGGCAGGGTCACCTAGAGGGTTTGGATGGTCTCCAGAGAGGGAGACTCCATGATCCCCCTGGGCAGCCAGTGCCAGTGCTCTGCCAACCTCAACATAAAGAAGTTCTTCTCATGTTGAGGTGAAACTTCTTGTGCTTTAGATTGTGGCCATTGCTCCTCCTGTGGCTGGGCACCACTGAAAAGAGTCTGGCACCCTCCTCTTGACATCTGCCTTTGAGATGTATTAATGAGATCCTGTCTCAGTCCTCTCTTCTCTAGACTAAAGAGGCCCAGCTCCCGTAGTCTCTCCTTATAAGAGAGATGCTCCAGACCCATAATCATCTTCGTGGCCCTTCTGCTGGGCCCTCTCCAGTAGCTCCTTGTCTTTCTTGTATGGAGGAACCCAGAACTGGACACAGCACTCCAGATGTGGCCTCACCAGGGCTGAGTAGAGGGGGAGGATCACTTCCCTTGACCTGCTGGCCGCACACTTCCCAATGCACCATAGGACACCACTGGCTCTCCTGGCTTCAAGAGCACTGCTGGCTCATAGTCAACTTGTCACCCACCAAGGCACCCAGGTCCTTCTCTATAGAGATGCTCTCCAAGAGGTCGGCCCCGAGCCTGTATTGTTACTCTATAATCATCAAGTTTCTTGGAAGGAAAAGAGCGCTGAGCAAAACACTGTGATGAATAATTTTTTAAAATTCTTTTCTACATGCAGAATTAAATCTTGTTTTGCCTTTATGTGTGTATTGGTTTGGCACGGCCTGGTTTTTGGTAGTGGGGGGGCCGCAGAGATGGCTCCTGTGAGAAGCTGCTGGAAGTTTCCACCATGTCCGGCAGGGCCAGTCCCTGATGGCTCTGAAGATGGACATGCTTCTGGCCAAACCTGGGCCAATTAGAGATGATGGTAGTGCCTCTGTGATAACATATTTAAGAAGAAAATCAAAACAAAGTGGGGCATGCACAACTTTCTCTAGCCAGAGAAGAGGAGGAGGTGAGAACATGTGAGGGAAACAACAGAGACGCCCAGGTCAGCAGAGAAGGAGGAGGAGGAGGTGCTCCAGGCGCTGGAGCCGAGGTTCCTCGCAGGCCGAGGTGAGGACCACGGTGAAGCAGCTGTGCCCCTGCAGCCCGTGGGTCCACGGGGGATGCAGAGATCCACCCGCAGCCCGTGGGGGAGGTGCCCGTGCCGGAGCGGGTGGGTGCCTGGAGGAGGCTGTGATCCAGCGGGAGACCCGGTGGAGAGAGAGGGCCCTGCTTCCAGGCGGGAGCAGCCTGTCCTTGGAGGGCTGCACCCCGTGGAGGAGAGACCCACGGCGCAGCAGTTCTGGGAGGGCTGTGTGCCCGTGGGAGGAGCTCACGTTGCAGCAGATCTGGGAGGACTGCTGCTTGTGAGATTGGAGACATGTTGAAGAAGTTCACGGAAAACTGTCTTCTGCGGGAGGGACTCCACGGTCTTACAGGGGAAGGACTCCTCTCCCCGAGCAGCGGAAGAACTCCAGGGACAAACTGTCCAAAAACCACACCCTTCTGTCTCCCTGTGCTGTTGGTGGGAAGGAGGGAGGGGCTGGAGGAAGAAAAGGTGTTTTAAGGGGGTATTTTACTTCTCATTATCCTCCTCTGATTTTGTTAGTAATAAATTCATTTGCACCGTCTAAGTCGAGCCTGTTTTGCCCTTGGAGTGTTTTCTCCCGGTCCTTATCTCAATGCGTGAACCCTTCATTTAAATATTTATGTCCTCTGCCCAGCTGTGACAGGGGAGGGTGAGTGAGTGGTTGTCGTGGGTACCTGGTGTTTGGCCAGTGTCAAACCACGACAATGTGTTCTATTTTCAATTTATAGTGAGAAAGAAGCTTCCAAGCTTGTTATATTCAGCCAGTTAAAATATGTTATAAATGCATATTATAAGGTTGGCTTTTCGCAAATATTAAGATAAATAGTATATAGTGTTAGGAATGCTTTTTGCTGTGTGGATGTAGTTTTCTTTCTTTTAGCAAAACTTAGCAAGTGTGTTTCAACTGCCCGGACGGGTGAGATAACCTCCAAGTGGACGAGAGAATGAGGCCCAGAGACTATTATCAACTCGCTGCGTAAAGTACAGAGGGACCCAGAGCTCCTATCAGTGCTCCACGGAGAAACCTGAAGCCATTATCAGCATTAATCGTGAAGGACGAAGAGGCCACGCTGTTATCAACCATCACGGGAATTAAAAGGACCAAGCCCGGAATCAAGACAAATAAAAACTACAAGACCAAGAAATGCACATGCTCTAAAAAGGCGGACCCAAGGCGTGGCCATGCAGAATACTTCTCAGAAAATATTGAATATGCAGCAAGGACAGACAGTAAAAATGGTATAAAAAGGGACTACCCCGGACATCAGGCGTGCTCTTGGCAGAGTGCCAAGGCGCCCGGCCGTTACCTCTTTGCTTTATTTTATGTCTCTTATCGTCTCTTTATTAAACTTTAAAACTCCCACAGGAGAGTGAACCTTGTTTTTCACAAATAGGCTCTTCCCTTCTTCCTTCCTTGCAAAATGAATGTAACAAATAACTTCTTGGGATTCCTCTCTGTCTGTCTGAATATTTTCTGAGTTTATTGTGTAGAAAGAGAGGATTTCTGGGAAGAGTAAAAGGACAGCCCGGACCAAATGATCTGACTCAAATCTCTAAAATACTCGCTTAAACAAAAGCTTTTCAGAAGAAAAGTGAACTTTATTATTCTTCACTCAAAACTTGTATCTTTATTTCTTATAGTTAGATGTTCTTTGATAAGAATGTTACTACTTGCTAACATGTATTGCAGATTTTTAATGTCCTTAAATATATGAATGTGCTTTTAATGTTTGTTAATATATAAGCTTTACCTACACTGCCATGTTATGCATAAGCCTAACCCCTTCAAGACAAGCTAAATATTTTAATCGTCAGCTTGCTCTAAGCTTCACTGAAAGCTTCATTGTAAAGAGAGAGCTAATAAACTAAGCTGAGTTTCTGATCTAGTCTTCCATTCCTTTTTGTCTCTTTGATAACGTTTGGTATTGTCACTCCATCTGCCGAACGCTTTTAAGTTGTTTGGTAATAATTTGACACAGTACGTGCTGACATCTTTGTGGATGCTGATTACTATACACATGACACTTTTTAATGGAAAAGAACATAAGAAAACTCCCATTTAAATGTACTAAAGCAAAAGTATTAAAATGTATTTAAAAGCAAATCTGCTTAGGGTTACAACTATCAGCTTTCACCTTCAATTTGCATAATTTCAGTATGAGAAGAGAATAAGCCTCTTCTTATATCAGTAGGGTTAAAAGCCTGCCAGAATTGCAAAGGATTTTTTTCATTATAACCCTGATTCGCCTGCCTGGGCTTCATCCACAAATGGTAAAGCAGTGCAATCCTTATTCCTCGGATTCAGTGCTCTCGCCTCTCTTTTTGCTCTCATACTTGCTTATCATGTCGTAATACGCCTCTTGTGAATCAAACGTACACAACAACGAAATCTCCCGCCATTCTTCCTTGCTGGGAGTCGGAAATGGCACTGGGTCAGTGGCTTCAAAAAAGAAATTTGTATTTCTTTCTGCCAGCTTGGTTGCATGCTCTTTAGCTTTGACTGCAAAGACTTGCTGTTCTTCTTTTGAGTAAATTTTCCGGAATTTGAGCTGAAGATAACTGACCGAGGAGCAACAGCGGCTGACACATTTTGAGATCAGTGCCACGGTCATGATGCCAGCTATCAGGAACCATCCTATTAGCTTGGAAAAAGAATAGATATGTTAATGGTGGTTTTACATGGTCCTATGTGGGAGTATAAAACATAACATTGAAGAAATATGAAAACTGTGAGCAAAGACAACCTGGAGTGCACGTAACTGTCTGCTTGCTGCCAAAAGAGGGGATCCCATGCACACAATTCAGCCAGACATACAGAGCTTCTGCACCCCTAAGCTGATCTTTCCATATTAAGGATGAATACCAAAACAAGAGAGGGTGGACTGATGTTATTTACTCAGTTATATCCAGCTTTCTTAACTTTTAAGGCAAGATACTGACCATCACTTTCTGCGGTTGTGGTCACATTTGTGCTACAGAGGGTGCAGAATCACCCTGTCTGCCTCGTGATGTGAATCAGAGCTCCTGCTGGCTGTAGCTAGTCTCCCTGATGTCTGAGCCTGCAAAAATAGCCAGTTGCCACAACAGAGAGGAAAAGTTGTGTCCTGTATGTTTTGTAGGCACGACACAGATTTGGCTATGGAATATGGGAATTCATTCTTGTTTTATACCTGACTTTAACATCCTTAGACAAGGCTCAGAGGTCCCATCAAAACCAAGTGTCCTAGTAGATGCTGGTCCCTCCTCTACCCAGCGGTACTTAGCTGGAAGCTCCAGGCAGAGATCCTGTAACATGCTCTTTTACCTCAGGATAACTTTTTCTTCAAATGAAAAAGTATTGAGTGCTAAAGGAAAAAGAGTTTGTGTTCTTTTTGGTTCTTAATTTTGTTGAAAGTAGATTGGATATTAAAAATAATGGTCGGTAATAAAAACGCTCTTACACTTTTCCTATTTTTCTTTGACTGGAGGTTTTTTTTAGATTCCACAGCAATGTCAGTAACAGTCAATCTTCCTTGATTTTGCTCCTTTCTTGCCCTGTCTGAATTCAATGGGATAGTTTGCCCCTTTTCAGCCTTTTTCTTGGAGAAGCAGCATGCTAAGTATTTAACAAATATAAACACTTTTTTGTTTTAATAAGGGTTTGTGCTAAACAGGAACTTAAAAAAATCCAAGTAATTATAAACTCTTATAAACTTAACTCCTTTAACCAACCCTTAGCGTTTGCCTGAGAAAAAGTTGCAAAATATGATTTTCCTACTGGAGTTAAGACAAGGTCCACACAAATGTAGAAGCAAAACTGGAGTGCTGCCAAAATTGGGAGGTTTCATTTCACTCCAAACAAAACAAAAAAAAAATCCACAAGTGCTATTGTTTTGATCATGCAGTTTGCCTTCAGCACAAGAAACTTTAGGAAGACGGATATATATTTTAACTATTCTTCTGAATACAAGTGTGAAATTATTAAGAGGTTCAAGCACTGAGATTTATAGTAAGACAAGCTGTTCTTATTTGTTTCTCTTTCCAGATGTCTCCTTGCCACAACTCTATTGCAAGGAGACATCAGCTTCCCTTCTGTCAGTGACCTCAGCTTCCCCTCAACTAGTGCCTATTTACAGAAGTTTGAGATATTTAGAGGTGTAAAAGTGGAGAAGGAGAAGAATTCACACCATGTCTAAGTTAATTGAGAAGAAAACTTGCCGCGGAAAGTCCCGTTCTCTAGGCTGCTTTCCTGCCCAGCTTTGAATAAGGTTCTATAAATTTCAGTGCCAAACCATTACCTTGCAAATGTGCAAAACCAGAAAGTAGCATAAAAATACACCCATTGCTTTTCTGTTACTGCTTTTTTGCCAATGAATTTTTGCTAGCTGTGTGCCTTTGGTACATGATGTTATGTTAGAAAGAAGGACTGTTTACAGTCCCCAGCAGGCACCACTACACATTGAGCGGCCAGGGTCAAAGCCCATAGTGTGAGGAGAAGAGCAGTGAGGCTTTACCTGGGACTGTGCCTGAAGGCTGAGCCTTTCACTTGATATCTGTGCTGATACTTCCTCATCACAAGGTATTTTGAACAGTTTCTCTTGGCACTCAGGTCCTTTATCTTTACAGAAGAGGAGCTTTGACAGGCTGCTCCCGCTGGCCGCACACTCATAGAAGTTGGCTCCGAGCAGGGCCACCGCTATCCAGGTGAGAGGGGCCACCAAGGCTCTGGCTGTCACCGGCACCAACACCTGGCAGAAGTGGGCACAAGTTCCGCAGCAAGTGCCTTGCTTCTCCCGAGAGCAGGCGCCTGTCAGTTGGTGCCATATCCTGGCGTTCACCATGTAGCCAAGCAGCAAGAGGATGAAGGCAGGCACTAAGAGGAAGGAAGAGCCATACACCATGTTCCCAGAATTGCAGGGACACTTGAACACCACAGATGAGAAGATGTGTTCGATGGCAGCCGTCAGCAGGGACACAGCGCTGTAACCCAGAACGGTCTGGTGGCGGATGCAGAAATCCAGTGCCTCACGTACCCTATTCATTTTCTGCCTCCCCTTACTTTGAGAAGAGCAAAATCTCTGTCAGAAAGGGAAAAAAGTGTCCTGCAGGTCCCACAGCTTAGAGAAGCTTGCAGAGCTTTCAGTTTCTGTTGGTGGTGGTGATGCAATGAGATATAGAAACAGCACTTCATAGTGGAAATAAAAGAGCATGTGCTTGCTACATGGTCAAGCAGAGCCCACACTGGAAAAGCACTCAACAGCAAAACAATGAAGAGATTTGTTTCTATAAAAAGTTTGTGTTTGTCCATACATGCATTGTAAGTAGCAATGGCTTAAACCTCATCCTCTTTTTAGTGAGGCTTTTCAGTGAGGCACCAGATTCAAAGTGTGAATAAAATGTGAGAAAACCACCCAGAACGGTACACAGATTTTTATTCTGCCTTATTTTTAGCAATACGACTTGTTCTCTTATGGAAGAAAATTCAGCTATAATCATGTCAATTTTTCAAGATAATCAATCCATCAATCAATCAATCAATCTTTTTTGAGTAGTTATGTTGGAAATTATGTAAGTCTTAAATTTTTTTAGTTTAAAGTAACATTTAGGCATGGATTTGCTTGTCTTTGCCAAGGCCAAGTGTCGCCCTGCATTTTGCAGTTCTTCAGCTTGCAATCTCTGTGAATAGTTTCTCACGCACTTTCTGTAAACATGCTCATGTTTTGCTAACCGTGCCTGGATTGTTTTGCATTCCTTTGCTAGGTGGACTTTGTATGATAGACATTTCCATTGACCAGTGAGATTGAGAGGAGGAAATCTTCATCCTCCAATCCACGGTGGTTTCTAAGAAGATATAAAATAAACGACGGAGGGCAGAGGTCAGGGCTTTCCTGGCCTCGCTGCTCTGGCTGCTTTGACCTGACAAGCTGTGTCTCGCGTGCTTATTCGTGTCTGAAAGAGCGACAGCCAAGGGCAGCTGGACCTTGTTGTTCGTTTAATCTTTAAACTACTGAGGCTTTGGGTCTTGCTGGACAAGGCCTGATAAGCTCCAATTAAAAAAAAAAGGGTGTTTTGGAGGTCTGGGATTTTAAAATTCACAATTCCCATTTCAGCTCTTTGGGCAGCTGAGAGGATGGCACAGAGGCTCCAGAGCAGGCAGGGCTGGTTCAGGTGGCTGCCAGGCTTGCACCAGATGTGCTGTGCTCAGTAGTGAGCTGCTGCTGCTGCAGAGGAAACCGTGCTGCTAAATGAAATGCTTGCCTTGGCCTGGAGGAGCCTTTGCTATCATGCAGCAGTATAATACAATGACACAGCAAGCAAAAAACGATGTAAAACCGGGAAGAATGGATCAGGCTGAAGGTTAGTCCAGCTGCATCTCAGCTACAGACAATAGCTGAGTGGGGAGCACAGGGACAGGAAAAGGAAGCTTGGCAATGCACTCACACCCTGTGTGATTTCGGGGACTTCCTTTGTCCCTAAAACCCGTTGTTTTAACCCATGCAGGCTTACTGACACCCGAAATACTGTATAGCAAGTCTGCTTAACCGTCATTCAAACCTGACACCATCCCATTTGATGCCCCCAAGATGTGGAACGGAAAGGGAAGAAAGAGTGGATCCTTAGTGTCTCCATCAGCTCATGGCCATGTACACCTTCACCATAGCCCTCTCTTTCCCAGGCTGGGGAGCCCCTAATACAGTCATTCCTCATCAGATGTATACCTTTGCATACTTTTTTTATCCAGGTTGCCACCTGAACTGTTCTCTAGGATTCAGGTATCATTTTTCACAGGAGAGGAAATAGGAAGTATATCAGATTTCCAGTGCATTGAAGATGCAAATGAATCACAGTTTGCTACAAAGGCATATCGACATTTGTTTTCTATTTCCTTGAAATAATTTCCAAAATTTTAATTTTTTTTTATCATCCATGAATCAATATTTTAGCAAGATATGCATTATAATAAAAAACCCCCTGCAGTCCTTGATGGATAACCTCAGCAAGAGTCTATCAGTGTATATAGGAAGGTAGGATTTGATTTCACTTTGAACACCACTTCTTCTATACTGAATTAGACATGCCATTTTGCTTTTTGGTTGGCAGCCTAAGAAAGTACGTCTCCAGTTCCTTAAAGCAGCAGTTCATTTTTAAATATCAAGAATAACTTTGCATTATTGGCAAATATTGTTACCTTGATTTTTACCTAGAGGCAGCTAGAGACAGAGGTTAGCAAACCTTGAAACCAGAATTGACCATACCTGAAAAAGTCCAAGCAGATGCCCCATCCCTGGAAGTGTTCCAGGACAGGTTGGATGAGGTTTTAAGTGGCTTTGTCGCATGGAAATTGTCCCTGCCCATGGGAGGGGGGTTGGAACTGGATGATCTTTAAGGACCCTTCCAGCCAAACTTTTTGATGATTCTATGATTCTCTGTCAGCATAGCAGAAAAAATGGATGCAAGGTGAGATTGCTGCAAGGGCACCTCCTGACAAAGACAGGGACATGGGCTGCGTCCAAGAACCACTGGTTTCACAAGAGATCCAAAGGACCAGAGGCAGCTCTCTTGAACAGATTACGGCCACACAGGGAAAGCGTAGAGCCAAGAAACCCTGCTACTTCTCCTTCTGAGCCTAATTTTAGCAGTGTTTTATTTACCTGTAATAAAAAATGACTTCAGGAACAAGCTTCCAGCAAAAAAGGAGGGGAGCTCTGCATGAAAAAGGATTAACCCTCCTCCAAGAAAACATGTTTCTGGTAAATATTCACAGAGAGTTGTGGGTGAGGGAAGAGAGACCACCGTAGTTGGGAAGTGGGGGAGCCGCTGTGCTGGGAGCCAAGTGGGGTGCAGGAGTGGCCAGGGTGAGTCCAGCCAGTGGCAGCTTTGGGAGCTGGGGGGCGGCCCAAGAGGGCTCCTGGGTGAGAGGAGCTGTGGGGCCGGGGAGTTACAGAGCCCCCATGCACTCAGAGCTCTCTTCTCCCAGGGCAGCTCTTTCTTGCCCTCTAAATTAACACTTGCCTGGCCACAACAGCTGCAAAACATTATATGGAAAGTATTCAGAAAAACTGTTTTCTGTTAAAGGACTCAGAATTCCATTTTAATGGTTGTTTTTACAGTGATTTGCATTAAATTTCATGTCTTCCGAGGGGGATGGGAACAACGAAAGAATTTAAAAGATAGACATTTTTAGAATAAAATGTTATTTTTAAATTTGAAACATCTTTCTGTTTTGAAATATTCTTTAGTAAAATGAAGGAGTCAGCTGAAAGCAAGTGGACTTGTTGAATATTTTATTTTCTCCTTGACATTTTAACTTCTATCCTTTCATTTGCAGATGAAAATTCTCAAACATTTTCCAGGGGGAAAAAGCTGTAGTCTGAACTAATTCTGTGGTTCAATAAAATGCATAATACTGGTCATAAATACAGCGTGTATAAGTGTGTGTGTGGGCACTGAAGGGCTTTACCAGTACACATTGTGCAGATCATGTTTAAGTTATGTTAGTAAGTCCTTACAGTAGGTTCTTTTTAATTTTTTTTTCTTGCTGGAATATTTTCTACTTGTTCAGAATAGCAAACGACTGGTTTTGTTTTCCTACCAGTCATTCTCCTTCTAGTTGTTACATCCAAGGCCCATCCTGTCCTAAATTCCTCCCATTAGTCTTATCAAGCTCAACTCCCTCTTCATATTAGTACTCTAGTATCTTGTACATTCATGGTGGCAATGGAAAAGAGCACCTCTGCACTGGTTTTCTCTTTATAAGAACTGGACTTGCTTCTTCAACTGAAAGAGGTGTAAGCTGCGTTTCTCCAGTCCAGAATGACACATGCATAATCAGTCTTTTTTATTTTAGGAAAATTCTTGTAATGCCTTTTGTCTCATTCTGGATGAAATTAATGCTTAACATGTTGGAGGTCCTGTCCACAAGCAGATCTGCACCTCCCCTCCAGGTGGACTGACCTCCCCCAGAGGCCCACTTTGTGAAAGTGAGGAAGTTATTCTGACTTTATGGTTGAACCAGCTTTCTTGCATGTTTGTGAAGCGTCACACAGCTCAGTGGCACCACATAAATCATTAATAGTACTAATACTTAGTAGAACAGCAGCCTGAGAAGTAGCACTGTGCCTGGGCCTGCACAGCTTACAAGCATTTGTGTACATTATACTGCTATTTTAAGGTATTACATTTATTAGCATTTTTTGGCTGAAAATGAATTTTAGCTGGTAGGAAGGAAACAGGTCTGGAAAACCAAGCACGGCTCTGAAGGAGGCTCTGACGGGTGAGCTCTGGTACAGAGCCACATAAGCCATGGCACTAATTTTCCCTTGCATTATTTACTGCTGCTCTTTTAACACTATGGGTCCACTGCAGGTCTCATTTCTGTATGGGGAGGATTCTGTGACCCAGTCCAAATGTCCTGCAGCAACCAGCTGCATGAGGGCTTTACTGTTCAATCTACAGTCTATGTGAGCCATAAATAAATCTGTGTGATTTTTTAATGCTGTCTGTGGATTAAGTGACAAATATTTGCTGAGTTTGTAAGAAAATACATGATAGAAGCATAGGATTAGAAAGGTAGAAGTTGTCACGTTTTATGATTAAATTAAGTAGCCCTGGTGAGGCAGATTATAGTTAAGGCTAATCAGGTAAATCACCTTGGGTAGTTAACTAGTCAGTTCTAAGAAAGAAAAGCTCAGTCTTTTTCATTTACTTCGGAAAATTAAATACCATAAAATTACTTTACAAATTTAAGCACATTAAACCCAAAATATTTCTATACTCTTATTATAGATGTTTTGTTTTCCTTGCATGTGTCCTTGCTTTCTTCGGGTTATACCATGACAACTTGCTGCCTTGGAATTGCTGGATAGCTGAGAGTTCACAGAGTCATAGAATGGTCTTGGTTGGAAGATACTTGAAAGATCACCTATTTCCAACCCTCCTGCCATGTGCTGGGAACCTTCCACTAGACCAGGGTACTCAGGGCTCCATCCAGTCTGGTCTTGAACACTTCCAGGGATGGGGCAGAACATCTCTGGGTGACCTGTTCCAGAGCCTCTCCACCCTCACAGTAAAGAATTTCTTCCTGATATCTAATCTAAATCTGCCTTCTTTCATCGTAAGGCCATTCCCCCTTGTCCTATCAAACAGATTTGATCTGCTCCACTCTGTGTGCGTATGTGTGTGTCCTAATGGTGGCTGATCATGTGCTACAAAACATGCTCTGTACTTCTCCATTCAATTCATCCTTCTTTCTCTTTTTAAACTTGAACAAATTAACTAGTTCTTTAGTTCGTGGTAGTACACCACTGTCTTCAGTTTCCCATCTTGGGTTCCTTTGCTGCCAAAATTTTTTTCCTTATAGAATTTTTTTTGAACAGTAATGCAGCCCAAGAATTGAGACCCTATCCTTTCCAAAATTGTCAAAGAATTGAACGGTTTCTGGCTTCTGATCTTCAACCTCCTTTGCTCATATATTTTTTCTAATCAATCTAATCCTTAGCTACAGAATACCCAACTTGTTTCAGGTCACCACAACTGTACAAGCTGCGACAGGCTCTACGGTAACTGTCTGGCTTTATTAAAGGCTTAACTCTATTACACTCAACAGCACTTATGTGTGCACTTTCCATTTTTTTTTAGAGGGAAGATATGATTCAAAAGGAAAGAATGATATATGGGACATAAGGAGAAAATATTCCCATTTGCCTATATTTTATGTTAGCAGTAACTTTCCAAGTCTCTCAGTCTGCCCTCATTTATTCTGTAATGTTCAAATACTCTATCATCATTGTCATTTTATTTCCATGGCATTTGCAGCTGTATTTTATAGCATTATTGAACATCTTCTGTATTCCTCCAGCTTCCATAAAGGCAGAGTTCTTCGAGTGCCCTCCCAGGGACTCTGGTCATCTGCCCATTTTCCCATTGCTACCAACCTGCAGTTGGGTCCACCAGAGGAAACTCCATGACAAATTTAATAAGTGAAAGAATACAATTACTTTACTTGATCAAAATAAGGGTTATGCCATATAAAAAAGGACAAGCATGAGAGAAGTGAATATAGTTCTAAACTACAATTAATAGTGAAAATCTACTAAAACTGCTTGCACATCTTTACTAGGTCATGGATAAACTTGGCCTTCCTTAGCAGGTCCCAAAGAGTTCAGCTCCTCATCCCAAGGATAGTCCTGTTCTTTAGGGATAAAAAGAAATGCATATCCTGATCACCTGTTCCTTCTTGCCGCAGGGCGAATTCATCTAGCTCAATCTCACAGCAGTGTAGCAGTGTAGGAGAGCTTCCATGCCCCAATCTTCCTCAGGTTTTCTTCACTGGCATTACCTGTAGGCATATCCAATGGGCCCAGCTTTCCTGGCATTCCTTGCCTCCTGTGCTACAGTTTTAATGAAGACAAAGTGGGAAACCTGGGGTTTTATACTTGTGATTTTAGAATCATTCCACCTCCTTGAAGAATGCCTTCAAACTGGTGGTAAGAACGAAGCTAGGCTGAGTATGGAATGTTTGGTGAAAAAATGTACGTCGGTATTTTGGGGACAGTCATAAACTCATATATACTTGTTATGGATTATTGTTCATGGTAGCATGGTGGTTGGAGTGGGAGAGTTTTCCTCTTGATTGTTCCAGGGTCAGTTAGGAGTGAAACCAGTAAAATCATTGATGGTTTTGGGCCCAAGGCAAAGGGGAAAAAGGTCACAAGATCATGCTAAATGTCTTATACAATAATGCATTTCAGCTAGAAATTTTTCTCTGCATCCTAAACTTCTGGAAAATCATCATAAATGCTATGAATGCTGTTTTCCTTTATGAGCATGAAGAACCTGGCAGGAAAGGTAGCATCTGGGGAAAATGCTACACGTGCATTTTGCTGAAGAAATGCACTCATGTATTGTGTAGTTGGGGCCAGCTCCCCTGCCTGCCTGAAGCAGATAATAGTTTTGTTCCTTCCTTGAGAGGGTCCAGGGCTCTTTCTTTGAAGTGCTTTGACATTATTTGTTTCAAGGTTGAACTAGTTTGGAAAACAGTCTCTATACTGATGACAGTACAGACATATCCAGCACTGGATTGCATAGGCCTTCAGCTGCAGAGAGCTCCTGGAGTCAGCTGCCAGGAAAGGACAGAAAATGACATCTTGGCTTCATTAGCTCAGTCTGACTTACCAGCCTGAAGTTACCCTACTTATTTTAACAGACTAGCCAGAGCAAAGGGATTAAAGTTAGACAAAAGTATGTTTGATCCCAACTCAGCCTTCTGCAGACCAAATAAACGTGAATGTAATGTCCCGGTGCAGAAATACGGCTATTTTCCAAACTCTGTATGCTTTCAAACACTAAGAAAATGCTTTTCATCAGTGGAAAATACATAGGCCAACAGAAGAATGTGATGTATTTCAGACATATAATTCTTCAGACGAAGCTTTGATCTTACAAGTTTTAAGAAATGAAGTAATGAGCTCCTTTCCCTTTGCTTCCTTGAGTCACAATGATATATATAACATAGACATTTTTTGGCTGGACTCAAAAAAATCATTAAAAAAATCTAAGAACCAGATTCCACTTCCACCCTCAAACATATACACCACTACCTGTGGTCTGAATTGCCATTCACTTTGTTCAGAATACAGTGAATTAACTTTAGACTAAATTAGACTGCAGCCTTGAAATGAAGTATGCATGACTGAACAGCAGCTATTGAAGAGAAATTGAGTGAAGTCAGCAGGGTCTCAGATGAATACAGGAACCCATCCACATATACTCATTTATTGGATAACCACTTTTTCCTGTGGCCAGAGACGGAGAAAATTAACATTTTCAGAAATGAAAAAGAAGCGGAATAAGAATGGGAGCAGAGGCATGTGCCAGAAACACCTCAATCTTTTTATTCCATTTAAAATAAGGAGCAAAAAATAACTTTGCCGCTGGGTATCATACAATGACATTTCAAAATTATTTCAGTATACCCAATCTAGCTGAACCCAGTGCTAAATGCCTCTACCATGGACACAAAGCTCACCGAGGCTGCTTCTCTCTGGCAGTTCAGATGAAAGATGCAAAGGTGAGGAGAGCTTCCTCTCCTGCTTAAGCAAGTGTTGAGGAATCCCATCTTTCTCCAGCCCTCCCACAAGCCAGTAGGGCTGCTGAGCTGATCCCATTTACCTGCTCTTCCTCACTGCACTTCCTAGCGAAGAAAGGGCAGCTCGGATTTTTCAGTGTATGCTGCCACACGAGGCCTTGAACTATTTCTGTTCTGTGACACAGACACTTCTACCCAACACCCCACTGCCCATGCCACATTACTGATGGCATAGAACCATCTGTTCTTCCATTTGTTTCAAAATCCATTAAAAAGTTACAGTCCTTGGTAAGGAATGAGAGAGAGAAGAATGGAAGAAAAGAGTGGAAATAAAACTTACATAATCACCGGAGAGGGACTTTTTAAAGGCTCTGGCCTGGAAAGAATAAGTAAGGATTCTTTTCATATCTAAAACAGTCAGCACAACTAAGGCTTAATTTGCTTCTTTAGTTGCCCAATCTAAATCAAAGTTACATCTGTGCAAGTGGAGCTCAGAGCAGCAAGTAATGACAGTCATATACACATAAATCCTTAACAGATGCAAACCAAGCACAAGCTGGAAAACCCCTGGATGCACACTTTATGCTGAAATGGGTCTGGTCTCTCATTCAGGAGGTCAGGCTGCTGCATTTCATTTCCCTTTACAGTATCATTGCACACACAGCATTCATTTGAACGCTGGTCTGCTTTAAAAGCTGCTTTAAGACCTGGCTGTGAGCAAGGGCAGCTCTTGCAACCACCTCTTTTCCTTGGCACTGCTGGAAGAGTGCAGAGAAGTGTAATGTAAATGAGAGCTAACGTGCAAAACCATACCTTAATTTCTACTCTCTGCAGTTTCATTTGACAGCTACACAAAATCCCGTGCTAGAAATTAGATGCCACACTACAAAGCAGACAAAGAACTGCAGGCACCTCTCAAGTCTTCTAGACTACAGGGTGGCTTTCTGGTTGTTCAAAGCAATATCAAATTGACACAGGGGAAATGTGCATAGACATGAAATAAACCCTTGATTTTTTGGTGTTTCATGGCCAATAATAGTATCACCTAATATTGAAAAACTAAGTGTCTTTAAAATGGAACATAAGCCAAAAGCTATTTTTGCATGTCTTTATATCATCACAGTGCAAAGACAGAAATAAAGAGATTTCCAGTTATCCAGAGCCTGTCACAATTTAGTCGCTTTCAGCAGGCACCATTACCAACATGGAGCTATACAGGTAATACTCCCCAGATTCAGCTCCCTTTGCCTTAAGAAACAAAGTGAGTTGAAACAGACAATTAGCCACCTCACATGCCTTTAGCAGTTAGGGAAAAGGGGAAGGTATGTCTTGGAGCTGTTCCAAGGTCTTAGGTAGGCTGAGTTACTGTCTGAAGGCTCTCATAATCCAGTGGCGATGCATGGATCAGAAATTAACTGGGTACCTAAATCTTTGCTCAGGTAAAATGTAGCTGATTTCATTGAATAAATCCAGGCATTGGAGACTGCAGTAGAGCTTATTTATGTGAATACAGTGCTCTGAACTGACTCAGTAGCTGGAACCCAGTGAAAATATTCTGACCTATTCACTGAAGATATTTAGACAAGGAAAGCTTATCACATTTCAACACACAGACTTGCAGAAGGCTTAACAGGAGTAATGTAGATAACATACATCTAAATGGTGTAAAGAAGAGGAAACAAAGGTTTTTGGTTTGAACCAAGTGCTGATGAACATAATTACTGTAATTATCAGGAAAAATATTTAAATAAAAGAAAAGCAGGTTTTCCATAGAGACAATTATAATGCTTTTATTTAGCAAATGTACTGAAGATTTGTTTTTCTGTAAAGACGTACAGGTATGCCCCAATTCCAAAGAACCTCCATTCTCTCAAATAGCTATGAATTTTTGAAATTAGTTTAATGAACAGAGGAGAATATATGTGGAGATGTCAAACTTATTTTTGTCATAGACCACATGATTCCATTTACCACTAATCCCCAAATAATTGACCTGGGGCCACCAAGAGCTTGCAGAACCCTTGCTGGTGCTTTATAGAGAACAGGCTGTTCACAAAATTTTAACTGTCCTCTTTCTAGCCATGTGAAAAGAAAAAAGACATTAAATACTTCCTTAATACATACTTTTCCATACTGGCAGTTGCTGAGGTTACCACAAGATTGCTTTGGTTCTTTGTATTTTTAAAATTACATATGGAAGGGCAGTGATCTCGGACATTTCTTCCCTAATAAGACGTGCTTCAAACTATAGAAAACTTTCTTGAAACCCTGCTTTGTAAAATGGAGAACAGACCCTGCAAAATTCAGCATTCTACAGCCTACACTTGGCTAAAATATAAATGTGGTTTTCTTTCCTGAGAATTGCGTTCTTTTCTACTTTGAGTTAACCCCATATTTGCCTTCTACTACTGCCTACTAGTGATGTGCCTCTCACTTGGCAAGCACTGACATGATTGTCATTTCCCCACTGAACCAGATTGTAAAGTGTGGAGGAGATGACAAAATATAATAATGATACAGAGGTGTCCCATATTGAGCCATTCTTTGGTTTGGCAGAGAGAAATGAAGTCTACTGCTAAGATCTGCCTCGTATACATATGTTTGAATGTCCTTGTCTTAGAAGAATGTCCAGAGACATCCCTAGCAGCCTGAAATGAAAACTCAATATATGCAAATCAAATTCTGTATAAAAAAAACCTTAGAAACAAACCTATCAAGAGGGCTTTTCTCACAAAAAAATTCATTAGAACTTTACATTACTGAACTCTGATGAACAAAGCGTAACATCCCCTCAGATGTGAGGCCCAACTCAAAACACGAAGGAGGAGTACTTTTTAAATACTGAGTTTTTGGAGATATTCATTGCTTGCCCTATTCTTTAACCCCTTCTGCTCTGAAAACAAATCTTTCCCCAGCTTTTTTTTGTAATGTTTCAGAAAAAAAAAAAGCAAAATAAAAGGAGAAGATATAAACTTTGGCCCTATTAGGGTTAATGCTTTTGCATAGACATATATGACCATAAACTGGTCAACTAGTAGAGGTCTGCTAACATTGTGACTGAGAACAGGAAGAATACAGCCACAATAAGATACAGCTGTCTACTAAAAGGATTGCATACAGACATCTTTGGCCATGCAGTCTCTTGGCCTTCTGGAAATATGTGAGCTGCATTGCTAACATGACAAAAAAAATAGCAATGTTGAGAATTAGAAAGAGGCGAGTATAAGAAGCTGATATCGATGGGGCACTACTTCGAGCAGTTGTCACCATCTGTGCCAGCCCTGATCGGCCTTTGATTGACACCCCAGTTTTGTGTTTCACATAAGTGATATCTGCAAAATCCAGAAGATCTTTCATTTCCTCATCTTCATCTACAGGCAACTCTTTTTGTGCTTGAGTCTGTGCCTTTTGTCGCACTTTTCTTTCATTTACCTCAATTTGTGCAAAAATATCAGGAACGGCATCAACAAATTTGTAGCCTTTGGCTACCTTTCTGTTTTTCTTTGCTCTGCCACGCTGCTGCTGTTGCTGCCTCTGTGAGATTGCAAATATCCTGTCAATGGCCTCCTCTGTCTGTCTCTTATCTGAAAACCTCAGCAGGCGCTCGGCAGTCTTCCTAAAGCTGGCCGTGTTGCGTACACGAGACAGGATCTGCTTCTCAAGCTGCTGGAAAACAGGCTTAAAATGTTGCAGGTTCCTCTCCACAATCCCTATGTAGTCCTTCACTTCTGGCACTGTGGAGCTCTTAATGGCAGAGGCTCTGTCAAAGACAATTTTCTGGCGGTCTGCAATAACCTGTGCAAAGGCAGAGTGGGAGCCGTCCTCGACGGGCCACAGGTACACGGCGTAGGCGTGCTCACCAGTGGTCACAAAAACATCCAGCTGCGGGGAATCTCCACGGACAGTGAAGCTCTGCACGTCCACAGAGGGCCCAATGAAAAGGTAAATGGCCCTTGTGATGGGGCGCCGCAGCAGGGTCGTTACATTCACGTAGTTCGTTCCATTGTAGGGGTAGCCCCGGGGATACATCCTTGAGGCAATGGTGGCTTTCTCACTGTGGCCAGTGTCGTCCATCCAGTACATCTTATATATCCCATCACGGTGCCTAATAAAGGCCCCATGGACATCATCAACAACTGTTTCTTCAAAAGGCACATCCACATTGTGGAAGAAACTGGTCGCTGCCTCCAGAGGACTGTCATCTTCTAGGTGGATTTGGTCCACTAGCAAGAGAAGCTGGGGATGGAGAAGTATGAGGTTTCGTTGTAATTTTCTCAGCTTCAGTTTAGGACTGTATGCACCCACTCCTTCTCCCCTGATAAAAACCACCCCACTTCTCTCTGTGGCGGCAACCACTCGTCCCTGACAGTCGCCAGCCGAGTCATGTTTATATTTAAGCCACTTTGAGGAACAGTCTTCTGTAATCTGCCCTTCCCATGGGGAGAAGCAGCTCTTAGACACAGCAGGGGAAAACATCAACACATTATTAAAAAAAGTGTATTTTGGCCCATACAGAGCTTCTGTTATGAAAGGTACGCCATTGGGAGCGAAAGTAAAGGAGTTCTGGTCTGGATGCTCATGGCCAGCATTGAAGTTCCTCCACCCCTTGATCCACTCTTTGTACTTGTTCTTATGAACAATATCATATATTGCACGTCCTCCCAGCTTTCCTGACTTGAAGGAAAGGAAAGGCCTGTTGATTTCAGCCGGCAAAGCACTTCCATAAGTTACCACTCCCCAGTCCTCAAAATAATGCAGCTTAGGAACCCCGTAGTCTGGTGGAGGTACAGAGCGCAAACTTGCATCATACCTGCGAAAAAATATGGCAAAAATGGGGTTAAAAATCACTTGACTGATTCCATTGTCAGCACTTGTACAAAACTCAAAAACCATTCAATATTTACATCAAGGAGCAAGCCAAAAATATAAAGCCCCCAGTTATGCTTCCTAATCATATAGTTGAAATTAGTATTCATCATACTAATCCCTACACAATTTTGTTGTGTGCTTTTTACAGAATAATAGCTGAAAGCATCTGCTCTGCTTTCAAAGCAAGCAGTCTTTCTGCAGTTCAAAAATAAGAGTACCACTAATTTCAAACTAGCCATGTTTTGTCTGATATAGTCATAAAACTACTGACTGTAACACAGATCTTTAAAAGAGGCAGATTAGACCAGGCTGCAGACACTGCCTATTCTGCACTAGACATCAGCATTTGTGCCTACTTACTGACTGCTCAACAAAGAGAAGCCGAATATCAGTTTCCCCAAAATGGTGATTACAGAAGTCTGTTGTCTTCAAACAGAACAGAGAATAAATTAAAAATTAATGAAAAGGCATTCTAAAGGATAAATGTTTATTATTTATATCAGTTAATGTATGTTAGTTTCTTTCTCCAAACTAGGCTGAAGAAAAATTTTCATGGTTTTTCTTGTAGAAATTGTAAGATATAAGACATTTTGTTTAAAAAGAAGCCTTAATTCCAGAAAAGGTTACAATGATTACAATTTTATCTATGGGAGTTAAAACAACAAAAATCCAAAACAAAACTTAACCTCCTGGCATTGTTTTTAAGCAACCAAAATAAACAAAACCATATTAAGCCCAGTAATATTCCTGTTAGATGGTTCCGGAATAAGATTTATTCTTACAACTAACTGGCAGGCCCTAGACAGTCCCAGAATTTCCATGAAGACACAGGAGAAAACAGTGATGGGATGAGGTTGTAGAAGAGAGATTCTGTATTTTGCAAGTAACAAGATGAAGGCTGCCTGGAGCCTAACAAACATGCACTCTAATGTGCACATCATAAATGCAAACTAACAGATATTCAATAAGATTTTTCTTGCAAGAGAAAGAGAGAGAGCTACACTGACTCCTCAAAAATACACTTGTTATCTCCACAAACTAAGGGAATTCATATGTGGATCTAAAGCTTCTTGAGTCTTTTAATTTCTTACTTTTAGAAGATTGACATAGAAGTTAGCATAGCTGTAAATAGCATGGAAAAATATCCATCTAGCATGGCATTTTTTCCAGGCATAACTTGCAAATTAGTGTGCAAATCCAGTTAACAGTAGATTTACTGCTTGGATTATCTAGCTTTTAAAAGAAAGTTTATACTATTTCACAGAACTTTTGAAACAAAACTATGCTTTAAATATACACCTAATTAATTATAAAAGAACACAACAGGATTAAACCCCATTAGAATAGACCAAATTAAACAAAGACTACATACAGGCAAATTTTGAGTTCCTTTGGAATGGCCTGTATTCCATGAAAGCAATAGACAGTGGAAAGAAACCATAAAAGCAGATGTAGGACAAGACCAGGGTGTTCCCTGTGGCAGCCCATACTGTGCATCTGTGCTGAGCGAGGAAGTTCTTCTGTGCCTCATGACCCCGGGCGGCACAGGGATAGCCTGATCCCGGCCTCTACAATCCACATCTAAAGATAATGAATTATCACTAATAGCAAACAGCTGCCAGGTTCCTTTTGAGCCCGCTCATTCCCTTTCATACCAGAGAAATTCAGTGTGGAGAGTGCACCACCTCTGCCCTTTGGATGGTGTGCCTGGCCCCTCCACCACTCGGTTCCTTCTGATCTGCTCTGCCAACCAGTTCCCACTGCCATTGCGCATGACAAATTTGTCGAGAAACACCAGCTGACTCTCCGGCCCGTAGAACCAGTTATAGTTGGAATCCGCGATGGCCACAGTTCTCTGGAACCCTTGGGAAAAAGTGAAAAGGAATGTAAGAAAGAAAAAATAAGCACACAAAGATGCTTTTGAAGAGCGTGACAGTGAAGCCAAGCGATGCAAACAGAAGCAGCTTTTTCAGATGTTTATAGACCTACTTGTAAATGAGCCGTAAATAGGTTACACAGGAGCGGTTTCCTTCTGCTGCAGCTAACTTGAATATTCACCTTTCTTCTTTGGCTTTGGGCTACAGACAGCCAAAGTCCTACACAAAATGTAAGATGCAATCCACTTCCTCTCCTCACTCAAGTCTAGCAAAGGTAACTTTCCCTTTACAGATTTTATTTTTTTTATGTGCATCTGTACTCTTCAAAGGAATAAACCAGAGCTGCCCCCAAAGAACAAAATAATCAGCTTCACCTTGAAACCGTCTGCGTGAGTTCATTTTGCTCTTAGGAACCTCTCCCCAAAGGATGCCTGAGGTCTCGCATGGAGTCAGCACAATTCCTTATGTGCCTGCACTGGCATACCAAAGCTGCTTTCAGTCCCCCTTACATACATGGATAGATCTGGGGTTCCAAGAGAGTTACCTAAGTTTTTTTCACCAGGAATTTGAGCAATGTAAGTTCCTAATGAAGTGTCCTGCAAATAAGCAACACAAGGGGTAACAGCTTTAAACTGAAAGAGGGTAGACCTAGTTTAGATATAAGGAAGAGGTTCTTTCCTGTAGGGATAGTGAGGCACTTGAACAGGTTGTGAAGTTGAGGATGCTCCCCTCCTGGCAGTGTTCAAGGCCAGGCTGGATGGGGCTTTGAGCAACCTGGGCTAGTGGAAGGTGTCCCTCATTAATAAGGAGTGATAAACAAGGATGTTACTGTTTTGAGTACTGATGAAGGTAAAATCCAAGGAAATGGTTATTTTGAAAAAAAATCCAAGTAGAGTGTTGTTTTAAAATGGCCTATTTCAAGTATGAAATTTATTGCTGCTTCAAAAATATAGAAATTCATCTTCATTCACCCAAAGGACCTACCTGGCAGGACAGTCCTGTACAGAAATGCAAAGTGCTGCTTGAGCCAGGGGTGGCTGAAGTGATTGATGTCAAAATGCCTTTGGACAAGAAACATGTACTGAAACAGTGATCTGGTTGTGTAGCTGCCATATGCCACCCCTTCATAGAGGGAGCCATCTGTGACCTCCTGCAGCAGGACTACTGACTTCTCCATGATTGCCAACACTTGCTTGGTCCACAAGTAAGCTTCCTGAAGGTAGCCTGAAAGAAAAAGATGTTGGCAGAACTAATTACAACACAAGAGTTCATAGATGGTGCCACCTGTACTCCCACAGTGGGATCCTTCACAGCAAGGAATCTGCAATGCAGGGGTCTGTAATACAACCTACTGCTGCAGCATCCCTGTACTTCTAGGGTGAAGAATAAAACACTGTATTTAAACACAGCAAAGAAAGGTCACATGAGCAGGGGAAAATCTATCCAACACCTTTTGCTAATAATATGGGACTATGCTTGACAACTTCCTTAACGCATTCAGGACATGCAAAAAGGGGAAGAGCCAAACCAAGACTATTTATTGCATTTCAAGTTAAAGCTGTATGAAAACAAACCAATGGCCCCACTAGAGGGCTCCAATAATGCAACAATTCTGATCAGTCATTTTTCACTGGCAGGATCACCAGCATGGTAAGGAGATCCACAGAGACTAAAAAAGTAAAAAAGTTCACATTTGAGCTACAGTTAACTGATATTCTACTAACTCATGCTCTATTTTAAGACCTGCTCTGTTCTACTTATATTTTCAGTTTGTTGTACAACCTGAAGGGTTATCCAAATAAAAGCTATTTTGGAAGAGCTTTGCATGGGTAATTCCAAAAGTATATTCCTCAGTTCCAGAATAAAATTAATCTTCCAAGTAGATAAATTCTCAGCCTCCATACACAAGCCCTAAGTAGTTTTAGTTTTTCTAAAGAAAAGCATTTCAGAGATTTTACTATTTTTGGTCTGCTCTACACAAATCAAGACCTGAGAAAAGGTAAAGAGAAACCTTCTCAGTGCCAATCTGCTTTCACTAAGCACAAGCACAAGGGCCTCAGCACTGCATTTATGTATTGCAGAAGTCAGCACATGGAACCCAGCAGAGGAAAGGCTACGTGCCTTCTCTTATTTTCTTTTGGATTGAGTAGCAAGAGAGGTAGGACTAAACAGCGATCAACCGTCTTGTGCTTCTACATGGCAACTTAGCGTTCTCCCAGCTCAAGGTGTCTGGGCACAGATTTAACCAGACTTAATTCCACCCTACAGCAAAGCCCAGCTGGCACGTTACACCCCACTACGTGGTGAAGCAGTGCCTGCTGAATGAAGCACATGTGCCAGGCTAAGGGAGTAGGAGCTACATTCAATCCTGTTACTCAGAGTGTTTCATCTCATTGCCACCAACGCTGTATTTACGCTCAGCAGAGTGATGAGTAATTCAGGCATCCTGCTAGTCAAGGCTGCCAAATCCTGCTCAGTTAACAGAGAGAAAAAAACCAGCAGTGTCTAAGCAAAACAGGCAACCTGAGTCTAACATGGTATTTTGAATGCCTGGCTGAAGAGAAAGCTGTGACAGAGAAGGCCTGAGCAACAGGGGCAGCGGTACTACTTACTTCCCCTTTACTCACAGCTATTAACACACTCTTTCATTACTCTTGATGGAGTTGGCAGCACAGTGGTCTGTCAGAATAAAATCCTGAATGTCTCCACTCCTGTTTTCCCTTGTGACATAAAAGGGAAGCTAGTTTTTGACTGCTGCGAGAATGTTATTTGCCATGGCTCAGCACAGTGCCTTTACCATTGTCATGCACTGATGTTCTGTTTACTTAGTGTGTATCTGTGCTATAACCTGTAGTACACTAAACAAATAATAATACATTGAAATGAAAAAAGGAAAAGACTCAACACTCTGTCAGGCTACGTGACAAACCAGAACAGATCTCACCTAAATTTGGCAGTATATAAACCAGGTATCTATATCAATATCAAGGCCTTACTCAAGTTTCTATTTTGAACACCTACGTGTCTAAGTGCAAACTCTTTATCATATGCATGTGCCTAGAATCAATTTCAATTAGTTTCATTTTTCATTCCTATGGCAACATTTACATTCTTCTAAGTTGGCTATTTAGTCTCTACAAACTGCCATAGCTGAATTGTGTTTAAACTTACTAGTTAGGATTTAAACCTTCTGTGAGAAAGGTCTACACTGGGATACATTATTTGCAATTGCTATGTATCTGATGCAGAATACAATATCTGATACATAGTATGTTCATTCCTTTTCTCCCTCTCTTTTTTTTTCCCCCTTCAGATTATTTTCTTTCATATTGTAATTACAGGGGTTTTTTTTAATTTTAGACCAACAGAAGAACCTCATTTAAGCTGCTATTTTTTAAAAAATAAAGTTGCTCTATATCAAAACAACAGAATTTTAATTTAGAAATGCACACTCTGTTTTGACCTATTTTCATTTGAAATATTACTATTTTCAAATTGCTCAAGAATTCATGGATTTCCTGCTTTTCTCCTTCCTCCTCCCCCCAAACACCGTCACTTTAGTGAAAAAAATATTGCCCAGCTTTGTGATGTTTTCACTGTCACAAGGCATACTTATGGTCTGTATCTTAATGAAAAGCAGAATCATCTTGCAAACTGCTGGCTTTCTGCACCAACAAAGGCTTAGGGAAGGATGGAATTATATGAAATTTAGCAAACCCACTGAATAAACACGGCCGGAGTCTTCAATTTGTGGAAGGCAATACAGGAGGATAAGGAATAACTTCCACACATGCTCTTAATGCTTTTCAACATACACACATCCATCAGTGTGCTTGTTTTGACAGGCACTTAGCAAAAAATGACCCTCCAAACACAGTAGGTGCCACAGTTTTTTGTCACACTTCTTTGGGCATTTGAAAGCTCCAATGATGTGCAGATGTGCTGGTGCTTGGCAGGGCTGAGCAGCTTGGCAACACCATCAGCATCCAGAAACTAGATTTTCCTGGACTTGCAGGGTTTTTAAGTAGTTCCATTGGGAATCATGTTTTCAAAATACTTCCAGCACACATAAAATAATCACCTGATGAAATACTGATTCATTCTTATAAAAGCAGGAGCTGGCTCCAAGACTTCAATCTCTCAGCTGAAGTACTTCTGGGGTTTAAAGTCAGGATTGCTCACCTGATCTCTACCTCTGACTTGCATTCTCCAGGAGGTCAGGGATAGCCTCCCGATAGAGCAGGCAAAAGCTACTGGCCAGGGTATTCACCTTGGAAATGGGAAGGATGGTTTTATGTCCCCAAAGCAAAGAAGAGGAGGAAATCTGGCACAAATGTCGGTTGTGGGGTGCAAAGGCAGAGTTCAGAGGGAAAAAAGTACAGCCTTGTGTATCTCCGTAGAAAAGGCTCTTGGGAAGAAAGGTCCTAAGCTGTAGCATTTGGGTGGATAAAGTGACACTTTTGCAGCTCTTCCAGGAGACAGGACAGAAGTCTTGGATGAAATTCCAGGTTATTCTGTTGTCCAGCTCCCAGGTCAGAGCACTGGGTGTTTTTGACTGCTGACTTTCACAATGCTTTGTGTAAGGAGACCAAGAACATGATTCTGCATTGATAATCCACTCTGAAAGACACTGTCTGTGAGTCAGGACTGGACACACTGTACACAAGGGGATTTTTAACTCTTACAAACCGTGAGGTAAGAATTTCAGAATCACTTAGAAAACTGAATTTATATACACACACACATCATGCCTTGTACATCTGCCCACACACTTTTGTTCTATTCAGTAAATTTTACTGAGCAGCAAAAGAGCAAACCCAATACTGCTGTACAATCAGAAGCACTTTTATCAAATCCTGAACTTTGCTGCATAAGTGGCTGATTTGAGTTGATACACTTCAGAAAAAACATTCCTATGGCTTAGCACATACCTTGATTCATCAGAACCAGGCTTCCAGCCAGCAGGGCCACACAGTTGGTAGGCTGGTGGTTGTGAAGGTACTGGAAGCCCCATCCACGCCTGTATGACGTTTCGTACATATATCCTGAGGCATTGGCAATTACTTCAAGAAATCTCTCCTGTTGAATCTTGCTAAGGTAGCTGTACAAGAAGTCATATGCAGTGGCAAAACCAACCAAGGAGTGAGCAAGAGGGACCTCATCCCAGGGGGCATCCTTCACTAGCCTGTCAATAAAGAAAGATGGCAATTAATTGAGTTTCACCTACTTAGTTTTCCCCCTTACTGTACTGTGATACATATATGACTTAAAAGTCTCCAAAGTTAGACAATTCATGTTGAATTTTAACACAGTAGTAAGCTACTTACCAAGTCTCAAAACCATTTTTTCCTATCCTAAGTATGGACAATATTAACCTTCAAAGTTCATTAAGTTATTAGAAAGATTAAGTTGCTAATATTAAAAAAGTGTTAGAAATATTCTTGGTTTTGCTAGGAGAAAGACAGAATACTGATTGTACAGAAATGGAATCTATTCATCTGAAGAAAGATTCATAAAAATATAATATAATAATATAATTACTGTGATAAAGTAATATACCATGGTTTAAACTCCTCCAACCTCCTGTAAAAAATCTTTTTTCTTTTCCAAAGGAGTCAGTTGATGATAAATGGTGCCTATGGGACTAAAGCTGTCTTTAGAGCAAGTACAATAAAATAACTCGCTATACTGTTTCTTCATGTCCCAAATGCATTCAAGGACAGAAGTAGAGAAGACGAAACTTACTCTGACTACAGTTCAAACTAACATACTTAATAAACACATTGGTTTTTTTAAAGCTACGATAGAAAAGAGGTAAAATGCTGTCAATACTCAAAAATCATTTTCTAGGAACTACTGGCTTGTGACCAATGATTACACTGAAATTAACAAAACAGTAATTTTTTACCAAGAAAATTCATAATATAGGTAGTATGGAAAAATTATTCCTCTTAAATCAAGCATCCATAGTGTATCAAAGACTTTAGTCTTAGTTTTACTTACTTTTAGTTTTAGTACTTTTAGTACTTACGGTACTTCCAGGCCATGGTTCTACAGAAAAGAAAATGTGAAGGAATACATAGTGAAAATAAACTTTTATAAACTGAAAAATCATCCGTTGCTTTCATGCTTGCTCTCCTCTTTCACTTTTTTTGCAATATATTTTTTATCACAGAAATGAATTTAAATTGTTGAGATGAGTGTCCTACTGCAATCAGTAGAAATGGTGCTGTGCTCCTGAAGGCACACACATTCCAGCTTCAATTATTCTATGACTCTGCAAAAATGATTTCATCTTCATTTGTGTAAGCAGCAGTGGGAAGAGATGAGAAAAAATCCCCAAAGAGTAAGACAAAACCAAAAAAATTCTGCTACAGAAGCATTTACTGGCATTCCAAATGCATTAATAAACCATGTAGAAATTATGAGCATCAGCCTAAGGCACTGCAGTGATGGTAAAAGACATCATGTGCAAGTGAGAAAAAATGACCTTTAATTTTTATTTCAGCATATTTAACATCATTGGAAGGACTCAAATTTGGCACATTCATACTTCCATGTAAGGAAACTCTCTGTATGCTTTTTGATTAGCTGAATTTCCAACAGTTTTAACTGTTCACCTTCTCTCAGCTTTGATCCCATCTTCTGCTTGCAGTGAAGTTAAATATTCTTTTTTCCTTTTTTTAAATGAAATATTTGTCTCATAGATTTAAATTAAATGCATCAATCTGAGTTATCTGGTTATTTGTCAATCTCAATTCTCTATTTCTGCTTTTTCATCTTTCCTTATAATTGAAAAAGCTCTTAAAATGTTGTTGATCCTATACATAAAACTAAAGTTCCATTCTATGCCAATTATATGCAATATTCTGGCACCACAATTCCTGCCAGGAATCCTTTGACACAGCAACATTCCTCTGATCAGCTATATCATGAATTCTAATTTCCAAAGCATTCTTAGTTTCACTAAATCTTTGCATGTTCAGAAATCAGAATTCAAATGGGTACAGGAAATTTCACTTTAAAGGCACCTGCTTGGAACAATTACAAAGAGTTTGAGGGTAAGCTATACATTAGGGTGGAAGAAAAGTACAATGAAAGAATTTGAGCTAATTTAAAATATTTAATTCAAAGTTCAATGTCCTTTTAACAACACACAAGCTCCTAATTAGATTCTGCTTAAACCTATTCTGCTTAAACCTGATCTTTACCTGACTTAATTTAAAATGGGATTTGCCAGTGGAACTGATTTATTGTAACTTTAACTGCTAAGGTGTATGCTAACTTTATGTTTAGTTCCTAACAGAATACCGCATCAAATTCTACAGTGCAAGAGCATATATTAGTCTCCCTGGCACTGCTTCAAACAAAATAGAAAGCAGTCTTCTACATGGGTGGTGCTAAACTGAGAAGTTATAACTGCATTTAAGCTCCTGATCTCTTAAAAAAAAACCAAAAAACACAACCCCCAAAAAACCCCCAAATCCCACAGCCTTTCAGTGTAAAAACCCTTATGTTAGGCACCCTAGTCATACATACTGACATAGTTACCCAGCTTGGGTTAGACAAGCAATTCTGTCATAACTTCCCTCAAATTGCACTTCTGTACAGTTAAGTCTTGTGTAAAATTTCACAGAGGAGTTTTGCACAAGTAATAGCGAAAATTAAACATGAAGATTTAAAGATCTTAATTTCTAAACACACAAACGCACAGTCAACATCTGTTCTCAAGGTGAAGCTCTTTTGAAGAAACAACTCTTTAGTTGCTATAAATCAGTGCACCCCCCCTTAACTTAGTTTCAAGGGAACCAAGCAATGTACACCAAACATGTGGAAAATTATTCACAAGAAGAATGGTCAAGTAGCAAGCATTACACGGTTTTTGTATCTAAATTATGTTCTCATTTTTGAGAATGCATCTCCCAGTGTCAGACTTGGTAAATAGCCTGGCTGATAAACTGTGGGAAAGCACAGAGCCGGAGGCATGCACTGAACGTACATGAAAAGTGTTTTCAGGGCTAACTATTAAATACTAAGCAAAGTGGTATGTATTTATACAAAGATAGGTAAAAACAAGCCAACACTTTGCCCTGTACAACAAGCTATTTTCTAAGCCACTCAAGACTAAAACTTAACATCAGAGAGTATGAACTTCAGCTTCACAATCAACTCTGTCTGACAGCAGCAAGTAGCCTCTACCTCAAGGCTGCATTAACCTTGTCAGCCTGTAAAGGCATCAGATGTTACAAAACCAAACAAACCCAAAGCAAATAAAAATATCTATAATGGATTCTTTAATATAGAACAACTACTTAGTTCCAGACGTGCACTTTGAGCAAAGGCAATTGTTCCAAAAATTCTAAAACATCTTTTAAATTCTAAAACATAAAGGCACCTCTACAATACCTTTTTACACTTATATACCTGTATCTGTAGGTATACGTATATTTGGAAGAGGTGCCTGTCTGGAAACTTGAGAAGATTTATGAAAGAGCAAAAAGTGCTGAACAGGTTTGCTATCTTGTGATCAAACTGCATGAACATCCAAAGCCATATGCATTGTTCTGCACAAAAAAACTGCTGTCTGAACAAACCCTTTGAATGGCACAGGATAAGTACATGCCTGGGGTGTTCTTTTAAGTCTTGTTCATCTGTGTTATATAAAATATTTTTGTTACTTTATTTTAAACATTTAGAGTTTGATATAAATCCTCCATGAAGAAACTGGAGAAATAAAGAAATCATGGATAAGACTGGAATTATGGATAAGTAGTATGGTTTTCCTGCATGTGTTAAGAATTTTAGCATGGTGCAATGTGGTTTATCTGTTTTAGATTTGCCACCTTCTACAATGAACAATGAATCTGAAGGGAGGGATTAAGATCCTGTTTTCCAGTGATCAATTTATGGCACTAAGAACCATCATCCATCACTTGTTCTATGTATACACAGCACCCTCATTAAATGCAATTCCAAGCTCTAAATAAGTATGCCATTTGCATAAAATTTTGGATGTAAAGTAAAAACCACTATCACCAACAAAGCCAAGATCACTACAACCTCTCAATTTCTTGACAACATTCCTGATGCTACTACTGTCTCCTCTCTCCGTAGAAATGTGTCTCTGCAATGTCTCGCTACTCACTACTAAATAACTACTTCCTTACTGAAAGTAGGGTCACCTGGGTTGGGGTAATCCCAGACACAAGCACAGACTGGGAGAAGAATTCACTGAGAACAGCCCTACAGAGGTGGATTTTGGGGTTCAGGTGGATGAAAAGCCAGACATGACCCAGTGATGTGCACCTGCAGCCCAGGAAGCCAGTTGTCCTGGGCTCATCAAAAGCAGCGTGGGCAGCAGGGTGAGGGAGGGGATCCTGCTCCTCTACTCCACCCTGGTGAGACCCCACCTGGAGTGCTGCATCCAGGTCTGGGGTCATCAACACAGGAAGAACATGGACCTGTTGGAGCGAGCACAGAGGAGGCCACAAAGATGCTCAGGGCTGGAACATCTCTCCTATGGAGTCAGGTTGAAAGAGATGGGGTTGTTCAGCCTGGAAAAGAGAAGTCTCCAGGGAGACCTTACAGAAACCTTCTTGTACCTATAGGGGGACATATAAAAAAGGGAGGTTTTGCATGGGCAGATAATGATAAGACGTGGGGGAATGGTTTTAAATTAAAAAAGGAGATAAGAGTTAGGAAGAAACTCTTGACTGTGAAGGTGGTGAGGCACTGACACAGGTTGCCCAGAGAAGCTGTGGATGCCCCAAACCTGGAAGTGTTCAAGGCTGGGCTGGATGGGGCTTTCAGCAACCTTGTCTAGTACAAGGTGTCCCAGCCCAGTGAAGGGGTTTTGGAACTGGATGATCTTTAAGGTCCCTTTCAACCCAAACAATTCTATGTTTCTACGATTCTATTAGCATTTCTCTCAGAAATATAAGCCAAGAGGGAAAAATCAGTGTCTGATCAGTTCAAGGCAGGATTTAAATCAAACTCTGCTGCTCAAGTGAGTTCCTTGATCATGACCTGTGGGATGTTTAGAGTCATCTTTCCTTCACTGTGTATCCAGTTCTTAAAAGCAAATTGAAGTAAATAGGAAAATAACCCCTTTAATCTGAGATATAGAATACCCTTCCAAGCAGTGTGAGATCTGATTTTTGGCCTCTAGGTCAACAGCTAACATGGTATGAGTGCATGCAAAATGAAGAATTAAGCACACCCTAACACATGCATTACACAAGTAATCCACATCCTGAATTTTATGCTCCAAACTCTCCCATGACAAATAACTGCAGAATAACTCCTGGAGGGGGAGACTGAAGGAAGGATGCCAGTACTCCCTCCTCAGTACTGAAACTCTCAATTTCACAAGGTGTATGCAAAGGAAATGAGTGAGAACTCTCTTCTAGTGGCTTACAGGTGAAAATTAGTATTAAGACAGCCCTGCAGTGCATTTCGATGCCATCAACCTCAGACACGGTAGCCAGCTGAGAGCATGGCTGAGTTTTAACGCACACTAAATGTCAAGCGTGGAGGCAAATGAGGCCCGTAAAGGGGCCAACTGACCTCATGATCGCTTGTGCAATTGTACAGCCTTCCCAATGCCAAGGGCAATGCCTTGGCACTCTTGCTACTGTCCTGATCCACTTCTGAGGGATGCAGATTACAGCTTTAAACCTTCCATCAGGCAAGAAAGAGAAATATTCTTCCATGGTCAGACAAAGCATACATATCAAGGGGGAGCACACCTGCCAAGGGGAATGAGACCACCAACATTTATTTTATAAACCAGAACGAATCTTAAATATTTTTCTTACAAAGTCTCCAAAACAAAGTATTTTCTTGTGCTCAAATGGAATATTTTCTTAATAAATGAAGCAAAATGCTACAACTGTTGTTTTGGGAAGAAAAAAGAAGACTCTCTGAAAAAAAAAAAAAAAAACAACCTCTCAGCTTTCACCCTTTCCACATTTTTCTGGTTGGCTGCCAAACCAAAACCCCCATTATCTGCCCAACCTTAGTGCTTGGTCCTTTGCAACAACAAAAATGTTAAGAATAAAAAACATACTTGAAAAACTGATGATTTATGTTTCTGGTGTCTACGGTAAAACAGGTTTGCCCCTCTCTCTTTACCAGTCATGTTTCAGCAGCAGCCAATCTGACATGCTCGTGTTCATTGCAGCTCAGTTGACAGGAAGAAAGGCAAAGGAGTGGTTAAATGTAAAAGGCTACATTCATGTCAGTATGGAAAAAAAAGGGCAACATAGAGACAGAAGTTTTAAGACCTTACAATAAAAATAGAGTTGTACTGCTTAAGTGCTTAGGGGAGGAAAGTAAAACTTTAGTTCCTTAAAAATCTTAACCTGCTTTTTAACATGCCTCTGTTTCCTCATAGATCTATAATCATCATTCTGATGCTTCTAAAGCTTCTTTCAGATCTTCTCTCATTTTTGGCTTTGATCATAAGAGAGTCCTTCTCACACAGGGCTTGCTTTTAGCATCCCTCATGATGCTTCTGTGTTGACACATTAATAAACTAGAACTGACTCTGTTTTAGTTGTTCTCTGTGTCATATTAAGCAGACACAAAAATTTAATTATGTTTTATTATTTCAAGAGATTACCCCGGCTCTTGTTTTAGCAAATTTTTATACCAGTCATGCCACAAAGTGAGCTCCCTGTAGCTACCACAGAACTTCAGCACCAATTTATCTGCTATATCAATTTAAAACCAAGGTATTAAAGAAGCTCTCCAGAATCCAGGTAGCCATTTCATTTCACAGACATGCAAGATTTCTATTTTTAAGCACTACATATGTGGAAGATAAAAACAGCATAGTGGTTTGATATTTCACTTACTAACATAATATATATTCCAGATACCAAATTCATCCTCCTACCCTTTTCTTTTTCTTCCTCTCGGTAGGAGACAGCATATCAGCATCCCCAAAGTTTCTTTTACACTAACTTTTATTCCACAGTCTTATAAAGCCCCCCTAAGTTTTCTTTGAATGTGACTGCTGGTTGATTATTGGGAGTCAAACAGATGTTATAAATTTCTGGTGTCAGCACAGAGACTTGCTTTATTTCAACTTGACATACATGAATTTATTTTAGTTAAATGATTATCCACACATTTAATTATTTACATGTATCTAGTTTTACTTTGTAATCTGTATTGTTCAACGTCTAGCACTACCTGTATACTAACAGCAAGGGTCCTATAGGATGCTCCAATACTTTTTAATAAGCAGTGACTAACAGAAGGCTACATGATTGCCAGTTTACAAGAAAACAGCAAAAAGGTCACAGATTTGTTATGCTGAAGCCTCCCGTTAGCTTCTCCTTAGCTGCTGCTATTTCCCTGGAATGTCTGCATGTACTTGACAGTAATTATCTGCCCTGTGAAACCCACAGAGCCGCCTTACTGTTAAATCCCACACCTTACTGCACATTGGTAACATACTTGTCTTTAAAAATGGGGCATCAACTATGTGCAAAAAAACCCAAAACCAAACCCACAGAAATCTGCTTCTGGCCATTGCAAATTGGTCTCTCCTGCTGCAAGAAGGGTGCAGCATTTGCGAACTCCCAAGGCATTTGTTTGTAAGGTGGGCTGAGTAAAGAAGACAGTTTTTCGCTGCTTTGTCCAAAACAGAGAATCTGACTGAACTCTTATTTCTGCACAATGTGTGACTCTGATTACATCATTCTGCTCAGTGCGGGAACGTGACGAGCCAGCGGCATATGGAAAGAATCACGAGTACAGATCTCCTCAGCCAAAACGCCCTTCTGGTGGGGAGTGCTCTGGGGGCCAGTCAGAGATAAAATGCCAGAGAATACATCAATATCCTCTGTTCCCTCTGAAAAAAGATAATACGGTTCAAATATAAGGACAAACTTTCCATAAGATTTTAGGCAGTGTCTAGATATCCAATCCATGGAAAAACAAGAGGTTTATTTAACACCAGCTTTTAATTTTTACAGGCAAAAGCATTAACACTCATCTATTTCAACTAAAATATTAATGCATGTTTGTTTGCTGTTGCTAGTCTCCAAAACAGTGTCGTTCCCATATTATTTTGGGTGATTGTTATAGTTAGCTATTACCCAGTGCCCCTCTGTTTATTTTAAAATGTAAACCTACTCCAGGATGTAGCCATTAGGGATGCACTGCTAATGAGCAGCAAGCCTATCAACATGGGTTGTTATGACAAACGGCTCAACCTCTGTCAGTCGACACAAATGGCAACTCAGTTAAGGGTGTACTTTATTATGTGACATAAAATGACTATTTTAATAGATGAGAAAGGACAAGAGCTCTTAATTACATGCCCCTTCCATGTATATATCAATTACCAGTAGACTTTCTCATAATTGTATCCTGGGATATCAAACGATATTTGGACTATTGAGGATTCCACTAATGTAAAGAAGAAATTTAAAATGTCAGTCTCCTTAACCTCCTAGCATTCTGAAACAAATAACCAGTGACGTTTTAAACCATATTTCTTTTATTCAACTACTGCACGTGCTAAAAACATACACTTTTGTTTCCTGGTGAGGCTTAAATTTTACTTAACACTGCCACAAAAATTAGAGGAAACTCATTAGGACGAATTTCTTTTTTTTTTCAATTCAAAAACTATTTTAGAGTCAATGCCATGACATCAGAAGTCAAAAGAAATCCAGATTATACTGCTGAAAGAATCAAGCTGCCAATGCCAGATTTAACTTCCACCATGTTGATGAATCTGTCAGTGATAAAAAAGATATTTTTCCAGAAAATTTACATGGCTGTCTTGGCACCTACATGATTGAGGAGCTCTAAGGAGAGACCTGTTTTACTTACCTTACTGACACGTCTTTGGAAAAGCCCTCTTTACTGATGAAATAAGGAGTTCTGGCAGATGACTCTCCTAACATTCAAGTCAGGCAACATCAAGACTACTCCTTCTCTCCACCCTCCTGATCAGAACACACGTGCCCTCAAATTATTTAATAAGGACAACAGTCATAATATATCACCCAGAACAGTATTTCCCAAAGTCTGAGGAAAACCAAACATGCCTAGATAGCCTGGACAAAAGATTCCACTACTGTGGCACTGCCAGAACAGCTCATATAACAGCCACAACTCCTATTTATCATGTTTATTCTCCTGGTCTTATCCTAAGTGGAGAAGTGCGTGCAGTAACATTTTCTGGTACTTTTAAGCTGAGTTTCTTAGGAAAAACAGATTTACATAATCTGTCTGCCCACTCCTTCAGCCTCTGAACTTGCTAGCCTATTTGAGCAAAGCCAGACAGTGCAGTACATGCCTCAGAGATGTCACATTCCTACTTTTCTGAAAACCACTGTTGGACAAAGGAGAGAGATCTATATTACTGCCATCCCTGATGGGGCTATAGTGTAAACTCCATGCTGACAGCGTTCAGACATAAGTTCTCAGGGGGAAAACAAAAATGGAAACCAGATCCATGTTTCTGTCACAGTATTTGAAGAGCTGGCCAGCTGGAGGTTATACAAAGGGCAGCTTAGCCCAGCTCTTTCGCCTATGTTTACGATTTCCTCCTTCCGCACTTCCACTACTACCAGAGCACATGGCAGCCACCTCTCTTGCAAAGCTGCGAACCCTGATTAAACCTTGATTGACTGCTGAATGGGATGTCTACATCAAAAGGGAAAGATAGAAAAAGCATGGCTTCTCTTTCACCAAGGTAATGGAAGATACTTGCTTGAGAAAAAACAGTAGTTTGAGGCAGGTAAATAACATCAAAGCCAAGTGGAAATGGAATATCTGCTTGGTTCTGATTAGTATCCAGTCAGCTGGGACAAAGGAGAGCATTATAACAGGGGACAGAACAACCACAATTAATCCAGGGCAGGAATAACAGGACACAAGGAACTTAAATAAGGTTGAGACAGAGAGTGAGATGTAGGAAACTGAAAAAACCAGATACAAACAAGTTCTTCTACTCGAAATAATGCTTCCTCCTCTTTCTTATCTCATTAAAACAGATGGCCATGTAACTATACACTACCCAAAACATGTTAAGAAAGAGTGTGAACAATGAAACTAAGGAGGAAGGTGTTGACTTTGGAGCAGTCTGTCTCCTATTGGAGATGGTCACACATCCTTGGATTCACCTCTGCAAGCTATATCCCTCTGTCAGTGTGCCAGGAGAAACACACACACAGTATCTCCAGAGCCAAGACTGAAGCTTTGTATTGCTATGCTTCAGTAGAAGATTTTGGAAATTACTACCACTGTTGAGACAATACTTTTCTTCCCAAATCCCACATGTCCTCTCTTCTGTGACATGCAGGCAATATATGGCCAGTGTGTCCCTTCTCTCTCCCATCACCTCTTTTGCTCTAGCTCATGTATTTCTGTGACATTCACCATTTTAATACTTGATGTAGGGGAACCCGAACACTGTAATGCCTTTTCAATCCTGCCCATCGGGAGGATATAGATCCCAATTCATGCTCAAATCCAGCATAATTCCAGTGATGGTCCATGGAAGGATAACATTTATAGGACACTACTAGTTGGTTACCAGAAGGTAAGGAATAGTAGTTTGAGCAATGAATACTGCTTGAACAGCTAATGCTTCTCTTCCTGTGCTGACTTGAATCTTGACTCACACTTCTGCTGAGCTGCTGCCACCACAGAGCTGTAGAACAGCAGTTTTGACAGAAGGGAGCGGTGCCCCATCAAGCTCCATCTCGCTGCCCTGGGAAGAAGCCACTGTCCTGGAAAAGCCCACATTCCCATCCTCTGACCTATTCACAGTGACAGCAATCCTGGACCACAGTCTGCAAGGTGCACCAAGTGGCAGCTCCTGCAGGGAGGTAAGGGAAATGCATCTGCCAGAGCAAAAAAAGGAGATAAATTGCAGGAGGGTATGAAAAGGAGACCTTGGGGTCTGAACTCTAGAATCACTCCTATAGTGAGAACATTACCTTCTGTCCCCATAGAAAGAGTGTGGTGCAGAGAAGACACAGTAACCTGTAGGATGACAACTCACATCCAGGGGAAGTTAATCCAGGAGGTGGTCATCAAAACGCCAGTTACTCAGGCAGTTCCAGTAATCAGATGGACAATTATGATGTCCTAGTACGTCTTAAGGAGAGGCCCAAGAACCACGTGGCCAAGTGAAGCTGCAAGTCTGAACTAAAGCTCAGACAGATGTTAGAGCGGACTGCAGAAACCCAAGAGTGTCATTTTTACTTACACCTAATTATACCTTTCTCATAGGTCCCCCTTTCCTAAATTCTTCCTAAGGAAGAATTACCCAAAAGATATGTATGAATCTGGGGAAAAATATTTTTTAAAACTAACACTTTTAGCACTTCTTGCCACAAACCAGATGTGAAACTCTTCCTTCTGACTGAGAGTGGGTTTAGATTACTTTTTTTTTTTTTTTACAGCAAATAGGGTGGTGCACAAAGGGTCACGCTCCTTTCAGCATCAACTTTCAAGAAGGTAAGTCCAGTGAAGGTGAAAAGCTGTGTGTCACTGCTGGTCCAGATGAGGGTAAACACATTCAGCAAGTTAGTCACTGTTAAAATGAGTATTAGTACAACTGACACAATTTAAGCAACTCACTCATCCACTCACTCCTCCAGCTGTAAGCAGTTTATACAGTAAGAACAACTTAAAAAAAAAAAAAGACAAAAATCTACCAACTAGGCTGAGCTGCCATCCTCTCCATGTAATCCTTGGCCATATTGATGGCCTCCATGTTTTCAGGGTAGAGCACACAGAACATTGCCAGGGCCCCAAGGTTGTTGCCATAAATTTCATTCCAGCGAGCGCTGAACTCCTTTGGGTCCCAGGGAGGAAGGTACTCCAGGGGATTCGACAGCATGGTTTGCACTGCTTCAATCAGACGAGCTGCAATGTGCTGGTGCGTGGTGCTGGCCTGCAGATGCAGAGTCTCCACGTCCCCCTTGGAGAAGTAGAGCATGGGGTAGCTGTCATAGTTGGCATTGACAAAAGGAACCATCGCGTCTTGGTCCTCCCTGGCGCCGCAGGCAACAGCAAAGCAAACCGCATGTATGAAAAACACACTTGGGGCGCCCCGTGTGTGAGTCCTCATTGTGGCATCAGATCTCCAGGTCTCAGTGGCAGCCAAACCATCTTTGAAATGTCCTGTGGTAGATGGACATGAAAGAATGGGTTAGAAAATGGACCTGTGAGACGCTATAATTCAGGAGCCTCTCTAGGAAATACAATTCCATCTAAAGAGCCCAATGTATTGTCCAGGTGACTTTCAAATAATTTTTATATGAATACCTCAGTCGAAACATCTGCTGAGCAATTCATCCGAGAGAAAAAGCTGTACGCTTTGAAGGAAGCCCCTTCCTTCCCACACCTTTCTCTCTAGTAGTTGATACCAGCTGAAAGCACACAACAACAGCTCTTGCACTCGAGATTTCAAATAATTGCAATGGTGCCTAATATGAAGCAGCGCTGACTGTACTGGCAAGCGGAGAAGGGCGGGAATGGAGAAGGAAGGGGGAGAGCCAGGGAGCTGGAGGCAGCCAAGCCTGCGTGCTGCCTTGGCTGATGTTAGCAGCTGGAGAGGGAAACATGAGGAATGCTGGAGGTTTGCGTCGGGGTCACTTCATACTGTGCTTAAGGCCTCCAGTTCTGACACGTCCTCATTTTAAACAAAGAAAAAAAAAGAGCAAGTCAGGAATCAAAAAAGGAAACAGTAAGTGGCAGGGTCTCAGAAAAACAGCTGAAATACTTTGCCTTCCGGGCATTTAGGGGTTTGCATTATTAGTATTTTTTTCCAAGGGGCTTTCCATTTTACATGTGGAGATTTACTGCCAGTTACCAAGGAGGCTGAACGTTGAATTAAAATGCATATTCTTCTACGTACATGACTTCTTGAAGTGTGCTCAAATGGGAAATCTATGCAGAGGTAAATGCACCTATTTAAACATAGTAAGTTACTTTGTAGAAGTTACCAACTATCTGGCCTAAAGTCACAGATAAAACATGGCCAAGATCCCCCTGAGGAAAGCCAGAAAATTCCTAGAATTCTTATGAGGGAAAAGGTTACGGAAAGCAGGCTCAAGTGAGACAGTTTTATGTAAATAATGAACAGTAGTTTTCAATTATTAAAAGGAGAAATAGAAGGAAAGAAAACCCAAAAACAGATACCATTTTTCTGTCCCATGGAAAACCTGTTTCATAGGATTCAGTCATAAAACTTGTAGGAAGTTAAAGTGCAAAGCAACCTTTTACTTCTCCCCACAGGTCCTTATTCCATAGCCAAAATTTTCTAGTAGAAACTGAGGCTGCTAAAACCTTATTTAGAGACCCACACCCTGTTTCAACAAAGTCATTAACATGAGAAAACTTTGACACACAAGGAACCTTCATGACTACTGGGTGCCCAGACCCTCTAGATATTTGCGCTCAGTTCCTAAAATTAATTTGGGAGCAAATATCTTTGGCCAAGAAATTCATAATTTTTTGTGCATCCCTACCTAGGGCACAAATAATATTGCACCCTGTAACTGCTTAAATTTATCTATTACAGCGAGCAGCATAATTGCTTAAACAGAGCGCAATGGAAGATGACATTGTCATTGTATTTTAATACATTTTGCAAGTACATTTTGCCTTCTTTTGGATGTAGACCAATTGTTACAGGACACATTATCACAGGCTGGTGTATTTGGTAACACTTTTACTACATCTACATAGTCTCTCACCACATACACACATGCAAAAAGATACATGCACCACAGTTTATCCACACATACTCTAATCTACTTGTATTCTTCTCTATAATAAAGGAAACTACACAACAGTATATTTTGACAGGAAGGAGGTAAAAACCAGCCAAATCAATTCATTATGGTTGAAACATGATGTCATATTTTTAATTGATGAAAAAGCTGGTTTGTCATAATAAAAAAAAACCCACTATAGTTTTTTTAAAGCCTCTGTGATCCTTTAGAATGGTGAGCAGAGGAAAGAAACTAAAAATTACCCAAAAATAAAAATAAAAATGCTTGTAGCTTTTTCTGTGTTAACCATATACTGAAAAAGTTTCCTGGCTTACAGAGGCAGAAAAAAATCTCAGCTAGCAGTAAGGACTTCATGCATTCTTTCCTTTGGTTTGATTCTGTAAGTACTTCTGCACATCAGTGAGAATTAAGAACATGCATAAATTTAGGGATGGTTTTAAGAGTTCCCTAAATTAAGGTATTTCTGACCAGCGATTAGGGAATACACAGTAAGGTTTCCCAGAACTCCTCCTTCACAAATCTGAACACACATTTCCCAGCATTACACCACCATCAAACACATCCAGTGTTGCCAAAAAGTCATAGTCTGTACTCTTAAGTATTTGATAGCCTCCCTCATTTTCACCCTTCATTCATGTGATCATTTCACAGAGAAGGTAAACCCTTTTAATTACCTTTACTTGAGAAAGAACCACTGCACCACATTGTTTAGGCTAACAACAGAATAACTGGGAAACCAATCTATTGTATATTCATAAGCAGTTTATTCAGAGTCAAGATCTGGAGGAAGGTCAACAGGCAGTGACAAAAGCAGGAGTAAAAAGTCCTTTACTCTTGGTTAAATTATACTGACACCCTTCCTACACTATGAAGACAATAACTCACAGCAGCCACGACTCAGTAAGGACAGTGAGCCCTGTCCCGTAACTTTGCAGGGCTCGGCCTGGTGTGACTGATGGATGGGAGGAGGCAGCTGGAAAGGAGTACACCTTCCTTTCCATGCAAACCTCTGAACCTTGATTATCTGCATAGCTTAGGTGAAGCTGGATCTGTGTAAATAACTGTCTGCATAAGCTCGAACTAACCAGTAGTGCATGAACCTGTTACAAATTTGCTTGATACAAAGGGCTTGAAAGAATTTGAGTCTGGGCCTTCTGATCACTTAACGTGCACTCACAATACCATTTTTTTAAGCTAAAGGAATTTCTTACTCTCATATTACACTGCATCATTACCAGCCATATCTTCCAAGAAAAACTTTACCAAGTAACTCAACCTTTTCTGAAAACAAGCGGGTTTTATTCAGTTGGGAAACCATGACCTGATAAAGTATCAAAAATTAAACGGAGAATGAAGGATGCTTGCCCATGGAAGAAAATGCTAATATACAATGTGCTTTGAAAATGCTGTCATTTAGTCCTAGATTGAAAGAGCGTTTTGCATGATTTCCACTCCACTGCCAGAGGAAATAAACAGTAAAAACCACCAATTATTCCAGAAAAAAACCACCCATAACAGATTAAATCTTGACTACTTTAGTTCTCCCCATCTGCATCAACTGGTAGATGTTCAGCTGTAGTAAAAAAAAAAAAATTGTAAAACTGAAACCACTAACTGAACTAAGCATTGGTTTATTCAGATAACTTTACCAAATAAACTATTTAAAGGAAAAGAGAGGCCCATTTACTCCTGCCACATGTGCACAGAAACATCACTTCATCAGTGAGAGCAGAGGAGGGAGAGAGGGGCAGAGGATGAGGGAGAGGAAACGATGGCACTCTTAGAATCACCAGCTTGCACAGCTGTCTGTCCTTGAAGCAATCTGACCTTCTTGTGGGTGATTAAAAATTTAAAATAGGTAAAGAACTGTGGCTTTCTGTAGTATCAGTTCTGAAGAGGCACTCTGCTTTTTAGCTGATTTTTCCTGGGACCACACGTCTATCACTTCTCAAAAAGCAGAAGCTGCAGGTGTCTCTGCTGGCATCTCCCACGCTAGCCATGACCCACCTCTGACACGGGCATCTTGTCAACATTTACAGTCAGGAACAAAAAAGGTGGGATTTCAGGTGACTAAAACTTCCACAAACTGGAGGTATTACAACACCACAGATTACTCAGGTTTCTGAATAAAAGATCTTCCCAGAGCCCAGGGCTGGGACACGGACACGTCAGACTCTTTGTCTTCTTTTGGGAAGCTACTATTTCCCACAAAGGCTACAGTTCTCATTATCGTTACCTGAGAAACAAATGTTTGTGTAAGAAATGTGTTCAAATATTTAAAGGAAAATCTTTTCCACCATACTGACAAAAATCAAATCTTCAGGTTTGGTGTGCAAATTTTTACCTTAGACAATGACCTCTGAGTCAGCATGGATTTAAATTTCATAATTTCTTTGCACTTCATAAATTATTGACAGTGAAAATGAACTTTTTTTACTCAACTTTTTTCAATGCTTGTAATATTATAACATGCAGTGTCATTTTGAACAACAGTGTCTCGTCAGTTTTGTCCCAAATTACTTTACAAGAACTGGTATTAAAACCAAAATAAACCATTTTAGCACCCAGTGCTAAAAAGTCATAGATATTTTAACAATAAATGGTCAACCACCAGAAACAGCTGCTGTCCTACCAAAATTGTGAAATTAATAGGTAACATTGCAATGACATGTGTGTGGAATCTTGTTCTATTAAATGGAGAGGGATGTGCAACTTTTTGTCCCAATGCTGACAACTGCCAAAATGTAACACGAGGAGTGGTAGGTTAGATCACAGCAGAGAAAAGCAAACTTCTGTAGGAACTCCTTTTTTTTGCACTTTGTCCAAATATCTGAAATATCTTTTCACACACGTTGCAATTGACTTTGATGCTGATGAGAGGAGCAGAGTCTATAACATGGAATCTATCAGCTGGAAATTTTGGTAACATTATATAATGCTAATGTTCTAAAATCATGACAGTTACATCAACTGAAGAGCTGTTTTGTTCAACAAAGTCAGTTTTACCATCAATCTAAATATTTTGCAAACATATTTAAAAATGGGAGAGCAATTAAGTCTTCCAACTGAATCCAACGACATTTTTGTACTAAAAAATGCAGGGTAGGTCCGTGAAAACAGAGCTGAAAGGATGAATAGAGACAAATTCCCACATACACATTGCCATTTGGTTCCAGAGAAACATATCTGATACAGCATAATTAGGTGGCAGATGGAGAAGAACCCATAAAACTATAAGCTTATCTTTGTGCTGTAATAATCACAATAAATCTATTGACCAAAGTCCCAAGCTGTACAGCTTCTACATCAACAAGCAGTACTGCTGAGACCCTTTCAAAGCTGTGGGGCAGGATACCAAGGACTGAAACTCCCATGTCCCAAGAGTCAGGAGCAGTCAGGAGTCCTTCACCCACCTTTTGGTTGGTGAGCTAAAACCAGTGACTAACTGGCTCTCTAATAAAAATAACTGGAAAGGTGTAAAAATCACTGCTTAAAACTTGAAAAATATCTATTACGACCTTAGCCACAAGGGGACATTACTTCATTCCTTCCTCTGATTTTTTCACTATGAAAAACATGCTACATCACAATTATATAATTTCAAAGGTATTTCAAAAGTTAAATACTGAAATCCCAAATATAATTCAGAATTACATCTGTCATAAATAAAGTACAGCGCAGGTACCCAGGTGTTAGTATTGCACTTGTTCTGAAATGATCTGAAATACCTTGAAAGAAGCTTTGCATCAACTTTTACGTCTGACTAACAGCTGTGCTATGAAAATCCTAATGGCAACCAGAAACAGCCAGTTCCTATAGAGATTATCAGTATATGACATCATGTCAGCAGTCAAGATTTAAACTTGTGTCTGTCCTTTTGATCTAATGCAAAATTAAATGGATCCGTGTAGAGCAGTACACAGCTGTGTCAGACCATAATTCCAGGACAACGGAGGGTGGCATTCATTCTCCACCATGCTACAGTAAGACAGCAACTGCAAAATATTTTCATAAGTTCACAGTAGGATGTGTAAGGCAGCTGTGATGGAAGATTTCATCTGTTAATTCCTTTCAGTTAAAAGCTTATTTGTCTATTTTATCACTGTATATATAAATTAACAGGGCATACACACACACTCTGAATGCATAACCTTCTCTTTGCCTCAAGCGAAAACATGATTTAAAACATCTGCATGTCCAAACCATAATCTGGGAATTTAGAATTTCCTTCTATTTTACAGTTTATCCTCCTGTAAAAACGCTTTCTCAGTAATTTACACCAGTATTCGTAACCCTTACTGGGATCTTTCATTCCATACTGCACTCTGTAGAATGAGTGAGGAAGTAATTTTGATATCTGGAATCCTGCAGATGATCATTCCCAACCAGTACAGACATGCCTGTTAAGGCATCCACGTTCGGTGAATGAAAGCCCAGTCACTTTTACCATCAAAGGCTTAAACCTATAAGCTACCACAGAAAGACTTCCTCTAGAACACCAGCACTGTACCCTGTCCTGACATAATTTCAAAAGACCATTTCAATAATTAAAATTAGGTTTTGTTTTTTACTTCAGAAATGTTTTCACAGATGTTAACACTATAGGAAGGCAGTTTGAGACTTTTCATCTAGGCCAAGAGGATATACTCCCTACCTTTAATGTCCCAGAAGTCAATCAAACCACTCATCCACGTGTTACACTGTTACAGCATGTAGGGCACCTCTGGGACTCAGGACTATGAAAGCAACAGGCACTTCAGAAACACAGAACAAAGGTTCCTGCACAATCTGGGCAGTGAAACAATATTCCTTTAGCAGCTACTGAGAAGTAACTTGTCTTCCTGGCCCTTGCAGAGACCCACTCGGGGTCGGTAAGGCTGTGAACCCTTTGGTGTGGGGTATTGGGAACAATGTTTAGGGTTTCCTCTGACAGCAGCCCACAGCCCTAAGGCACAACCACCCGTCACAAGAAGAGAGAATGGGAAAAGAATGCCTGGGTCAGATTGGAGCCTCTGTGTGGATCCAGTGGTACAATCATGGAGCACAGGAAGAACTGGGAAAACTTCACAAGGTGATGGCAATGCCCAGGAGGTGCAAATAAAGGACAGGAAAAAATAATCATACATGCAAAAGGGGAAAGCCAATTACTGCTGTCTGAATTCCTCCTTGTGCCTAACCCGCCCCAGGGAGTTGCATGCCATCCATCTTCCCTCACTTCTGAGGAGGCTGATTACAACACCAGAAACTTCTGATACCAAAACAAGTGTTTTCATTTCAGACTTTGACTTCTATCCTCTTTCCAACTAACTCTTCTTTGATGGCCTTGACCTTTACTCTTCCGAATACTTGTAAATATTTTAAGTCCCCTCGTTTGTTGTTCTTGACTATGTATAATTAACAGTTTTAATATTCCCTGCTTATTGTTTTAATCGTCCTGCATTCAATTGTCTTCAAGATGTTGTAAACAAATTATGTGATTCTGCTGGAGGTCTACAAGTTCTCACTCTCAGTATATCTATATCTATCTACAAACTTGAGTAGCTGAAGATATAAAGTATTTTTATTTGTAAAGCATTTCCACAGAACTTCATATTAATAGACAGGAATTCTAAAATGCATCATATCCTTCAGTTTCTGTGGGATCAAAGCTCATTTTAACTATGTTTCCATATCCTGTTTATGACTCAGTGTTGCATACAAAACTATATTAATATTTTATTGTTATTTTTATTGTGACAGTTTTGGCTAGGGTAGAGTTAATTTTCTTCAAAGTAGCTGGGATGGGGCTTGTTTTGGATTTGTGCTGGAAACAGTGTTGAAATTTAGGGGATGTTTTAGTTACTGCTGAGCAACATTTATACAGTCAAGGACTTTTCTACCTCTGCCCCCACCCCACCAGCAACGGGCCTGAGGATGCACAAGGAGTTGGGAGGGGACAGTCGGGACACTGATCCCAACTGACCACGGGGATATTCCATAACATAGGATGTCATGCTTAGCATATAATATTGGGAAAGAAGAAGAAAGAGAGATGCATTCAGAATTGCAGCATTTATCTTCCCAAGTAACGATTATATGGGAGGGAGCCCTGCTTTCCTGGGGATGACTGAACACCTGCCTGCCCATGGGAAGTGGTGAATGAACTCTCTGTTTTGTATGGCTTTTATCTATTAAACTGACTGTATCTCAACCCACGAGCGTTCTCACTTTTATTCTTCCAATTCTTTTCCTCATCCCACTGAGAAGAATGAACAAGTGGCTGTGTGGGGCTAAGTTGCCATCTGGGATTAAACCATGGCAATCACATATGTTAAATTATCATGACAGCATACAGGAGCACCAGCAAAGTCCAAAGATGCTGATGCTAGTCAATTTATGAACCTGAGAAGTTTGCAATCTAAGCAATTTAAAATCAACACTTTCTTTTATACAATCTACAGATAATCTTAAGAGTGTGAGTATACAGATCCCAAAGGTGTACTCACAGAGAACTACTGGTTCATTTGTTACAGGATAAACATCACTGTGTTTGTAGACCTAAATTGTGCTACCCTACCTGGTAGTTGCATTTCTCTACTCATGAGTATGTTGTTCATTGTTATTATTACAATTCTGTTGCTACCTCTGCTGCTATCTCATTATCTGGGGTTTCTCCACAGAGATAGAGCATATAGCTCCTCTCTCTCCCCATAGACATAATATACACGTACCCAGATGCAACTACTTTTTTTCAGGGTACAAACTTAAAATAAATAATACGTATTGTCCTGTAGTTCCTTCAGGGCTATTATTGTCCTCAGTGCTCCCCAGAATACCCTTAACAAAAGCCTTGATAAAAGTGATGATTACATTTTCAAGGACAGAAGCCTTAACTGCAGATGGAGTTAAACCACTACATTATTCCTGCAAAATGTAGGTACTCACAGTGTGCATGAGCAATCTGTGAGCAGGTGTCAACACAACCATTAAAATATTAATTTTGAAATTTAGAATCTAATGATCTCATTTCTGATTGTAAGTTGCGCAGGCATGGCTCTCATTGCAGAACTGAAACCGGACAGATCATTTTGGTAAAAAGTGTGATAAACCATGCTTGCAAGGATATGATTAAAAGGCTTTAAAGGAACATGACATCCACAGAAATGCCTGTGAACAACTTTTCAAAATACGTTATCAACTCTAGATAGTCACTTGATTAGAAAGCTGAAGGTAGCATACCCGGTTTATATAAAATGTTCAGCATTTTTAATATTTCTGATAAAAAAACCCCACAAAATAAAAGCATAAACCAGGCCAACCGTGGTGAAAGAACTTTTATGTTAAAACTACATTTCTCTAATACTGAGATACAACACCTACCAGAGTCAAGTGACCAGGGTCCCTACAATCCTTTGCCTACTCTAAACAATGCTACTGCTGATTCCTCCTGTACACTCTGAGTCTAAGAAAGGGGAAAAACAGAAAGAAAGACCAAACAAAGGTAATTTCAGACTGTGTACATAATAATCCCATTGTGCCTGTGCTTTCACACCTGACCATGTCCCAAGAGTGGATGAAAGTGTCATGCCAGCACCTGATGTGAGAAATTATTTCCAGTGCTCTGTCCTTCATGTGATTCCCAAAATGACCAGACCCCTTTGGTCAGCTCTCCGTTACCAACACTTCACTTCTGCTAAACTTTTACTGACAAAGCATTCACGAGAGAGATCTCTGGTGGCATTTGCTAAATTTCCTTTTTCCTAGCAGGCTTCTCTGCCCAGGTCTCATCCTGCACACGTAACCAAATCTGCTCAAAGTGCAGCATGCAAGTGCTTGGGGTTTTACTAATGCAGCACTGTCACACCTCACCATATCCCAGCTGGGCTTAGCTGGGCTAAGAGACATCAGTACAAAGTTTACCCATTTAAACAGAAAACTGGCTCAAAGGGAGCCAAATGCAGAATCTATTAAATTATTTATATTAAGTATGTGGCTACAGTCTTGAACACAAACTGGCACCATGATTTAACAGCTTTAGGAGACTCCACTGCTGTAACTATGCTCTTTAACCTACCTCAGCGGAAAGGAGACAGCAAAGAAGGTGAGAACAGTCAGGACAAACTTGCTGCTGAGATACCTTATCTACCAATTAAATACAACTTGCTAAGAAAAAGTCATAATCTCTTTCACTCACCAGACACTTGGATTACCGAGTCTAAGCAAGGAAACAATGGTTACAGAAAGTTCGTTTTTTTCTTTATTTTTTAATTCCTTCAGCATCCCCCCCTCCCAGCCCCTCGCCCCCAAAGGACTTTATTTCTTGCAAAATATCCAGGAACAATAGCAATAGTAACTAGATTTATTTCTGCTCATTGCTATAGTATGCTGTGGGTGCCAGATGTGCAAGTTTCCATACACAAGCCTAAGAATGTGACTGAATTTTAGTTAAATGCAATCACTTCTGAGAGAAAGGACACTTCAGTTTTATGGACAACTACCTCCTCTATTAACCTTAGCTTTCACTGCTCAGACTCCTGGGTACTGATGGATGTGACCATTTCTCTACTAGGATATAATCTTCCTATGTTCATTCACAACCCAACAGCTGCCTGGTGATACGAATGACTTTTTACCACCACTGATCAAGGTTTTATTTTAATTCAGCTTTTAAAAAAGCTTAGGTACTTGGTGTCATTGTCCTTGAGGAAAAGAAATCATACACACAGACCTCATGAACCTTTAAAAAGCACCAAACCCAAGATGTCACTCTAAAACCAGCTTTCAGCTACTCCTTTTTACTTATAACTGCATGCAACCTATAAAAATCACATCTAACATTTGGCCAGGTAATTAATACATTTTCCTCTCCATTGTAGTGCAGATATTTACTCGATATCTAGTTACAATAACTAATATACACCGTGATAAAAACTGAGCTTGCCTAGGCAACCAAAATCTATCAACTTTTACCACAGGCAATCAATGGTTCAGTTCATGCATTTCTTTCTTGCAACATTCTCTATAACCAAAGAACAGGTTGTAAAGGAGACTGTATATCAATGTGTAGTGGAAAAGTAGCACCAAGTGTCTTCTGAGGTCAGTGTTCACAGTAGAGAACACAGACATGTTTGGAAATTATTCTCACATCTTTCTCTTTTTTAATCTAAAGAGCACTCAGGTGTTCCTCATGACAATTCACATCACGATACTTCAAACAAAACAACAAAGACAGGCTCTTCCTTTGAATAACAAGAAAATGACATTTTTTAAAGGACCAGTAGCTCTGCCCCATTAAAATACACTGTGGTCAGTATATTTTGGTTTCACATCTCAGTGAAGTTTACAGGGAGTCAAGACAATCCCAATCCAGAACTGCTACTTTGTTGACTTCCCCGAAATACTTAACTAATTCACACTGAAAAAAACACATATAAGCAATGAGACAGAGTAAGGAAACTCTTAGTTGCAGTAATACTTAGCACTAATGTAGAAAGATGCATCCAAGGATCTACAAGTAGTTATGAAACAATTTAATTGATTAAACTTCTCAACACCCCTGTGAAGCAAGCAAGCACATTTATCTCTTTTACAAGGAAGAAAACAGAGCCATGGAGAGGTGGAGTGACTTGCCCAAGGCTACCCAGCTAGAGTCTTTCAGAGTAATAAACAGCATCTGAATTATTGACTCCCACTGCTGCCCTTCAGCTGAATTGTTCCTTTTTTTGAAATACAGCAAAGAGTTATAATAATAGTTGGCATGATAAACATAATGTGGCAATATTTAGGCTGAGATTTTCTTTGTCTTTGTTTAGACTATATTAAAATTTTAGCGTTATTTAAATTGCAGTTGATCTTCTTAGTGTGACTGAAAAATCTCCAAGTTGAGCAATATTTCTTGTATTTCATTCACAGCTGTGTCTACTTTTTATGTTGCCATTCCTTATGGCTAAAAACCAAGCCACTCCAACTTGAAAATGCAGGAAAATGTCATAGTTTTATATTGCTTCAAGAAGGAGAGACAGAAGAACAGAGAGGGTGGTTACTTTCATTCATACCAAATTGAATTTTAGAGAGTTGGCATGAGACACACCAAGTGATGATGCACTACTTTCATGCAATGCTAGCTACAGGAATTGCAACTCGCTGCCTGGGGCTGAGAAGACTGAGCTCCCCGAGTTGACAGCTCTGGTCCCAGGTCACAAAAACTTTTCAAATAAATAAAGAAATAAATAAAGAAGTGGCAGGAAGTTGCATCGGACAAGTCGCTCTGTTCCTGTCTCTCAGCGTGCCTAGGTGCAAGACAAGGATGCTACCGCTTACCTTTCACACACGCACGTTTGGGAGGCTGAACTCAGCAGCAAAAGGCTCGGAGGCTGTCGCGGTGCTGCGGAGGAGCAGAGCTGTTAACCACGGCGCCCACAGGTGAAGCTCCGCACAGAAAGCGCCACGTCCCCCCGCACGCACCCACCTCCCTCGGACACGCTGGGCCCGTCCTGCGGGCGCCACAACGGGGCAGAGCCGNCGGCGCCGGCCGCTCCTCGCCTGCCAGAAAGTTTCTCCTCCGCAGCCCCGGGGGACGGAGCGGGAAGGGGGGTGAAGGGTACGTTTTTCAACGCAGGAAGAAAGTGACTCCCCCCCTCCCGCCCCCCCCCCCCCCTCCCCCCCCCCCCTC